>CM075867.1:20633313-20864873 GCA_038021265.1 Cyprinella venusta
GGGAAGAGATGTACGCCCCCAGTGGAAACTTGTTTCCTGGGAACCTGCTGCAACTCAGACATGCAACTTACACATCTAGACGGGATGGGATTTTAAATGTTTTGAAAAATGAGAAAGTATGAACTGCCCAAATATATTTAAAACCATATATGTTAAGTATTCGCTCTTGGATTTTAACATGTGGAAATCATAGTGTTTTTGTAAAATAGATTGTATCTACAATGCAATTGAATTGTTACAACACACCACTGGATACTATTGTCTTCTCTTTTACATTAATAAACAAACTTATGTTTATGATGTTGTAGTTAACATCTGTCTAAGTTTCATGTTTCTTATTAGTTTAAAGTATCAGTAAGAGACACTAGGCTACTGGCTGTATATATTATGTAAACAATATGCCATATACATATATTTTCTAAGTCATCACACAATGACACATTCTTCCTTTTAGTACTGTGTTTTAAATCGAAATGATCATGTAACATAGTCTAGTTTTGGTCACATTTAAAAAAAAAAAAAAAAAAAGTTTGCTGCTGGCAGTCAGCTGAAGGATGGATGCCAAAAGATGTTTGAGAGGCAATCTTGCTGAAGCACACATTGGGTGTGGACAGTTCCCAGTGTTTGCATACTAGATCACTTATTCTGTAATGATATTTCCAGTAGGTTTGGCTTTCTGCAGTGTCAGCCCTTTAATTGCTCTCTGAGCAGTGTTTTACTGAATGTTTTTTTCCCCCCAGATATGAGCTCATTTCAAACTAAACGCATACTTTTTATTTCTATAGAATTTAATGTTAACCAATAAATCTAGGTGGTTTCTTAAGTTTGATAATTAATCTGCTATCTCATGTTTATGACAGATTGTGTTGTCTTAGTAATGTCAAGTTGTCATGACAAAGACACTGACAGGTTATGATGTATTGGTGTCAATGTGTCATAACAAAGATATCTCAAACAATGTCATATTTGCTTTAAAAATGTCATAACTGAGCGAATGACACTTAAAGACAGTTGTTGTCAAAAACATGCATAAAACCTCCTTGTCAAAAACATGCATAAAACCTCCTTCATATTCATCACATATGTCATGTCATGATTATGAAGGTGTTATGTTAGTCTTATGCACACCCCTTCAAGTAAAGTGTTACCTCAAATCCTTTAGCGCGATTTGGCCACACGATGCCACTATTGCCCATAAACTACCTGTGCCTTGAATATGCGATCTTGTATGCCGAAAGAATCGTTGCACTAGACTTTTAAGAGATGTTAGTGAGTCCACAATCAATGTTTGTCCCGCTATATTTTGATAAAACAAGCTTGTGGATAAAAACAAGCTCTCTATTTGTTTGTCAGTCTAAATGGAAATTCCCCGCCTGCCCAGGTTGTGATTCCACCCCCGACCGCTAGTGGCGCTGCGGAGAGATGTCGTGCCATGTTACAATGTAACACTCGGTACTGCTTGCTGCTTCTGTAGCTCCTACAATGTAACAGCGCCGTGAACTGAGACACAACAGAAAAAAGTCAGCGATCCTAATGAGTCGGCCTCCGGAGTGGGAAATGCGTTTTTATTCTCCTGCGAGATTCCTTCCTCCGCCCTAGTGGTCCGTTGACTGGATTGCAAAGTGTCGTCGCTGACAGACTTTACAGGATTGAGTTTATGTGGATTATTGGAAGCGGAGGCTCGTTGAGTTGTGTATGTGTGTGTGTGTGAGTGTGTGTTGGGCTGGAGTGGGTCAGTATGAGGCTGCTGCTACTGCTGCTCTGAGCGGGCTCTCCGCTCCTCTGCCTTGGGTCTCGAACAAAATCACATTTACTTATAAAACTGGACACCCCTGGAGCAGTTTATGACGGTAAGAATCGGAATGTTACTTTGATGTTACTGGGAAATGTCTTTTACTTAAATGCTGTCCGCTTTCCTATATACAATAAACAACAAAAACAAACAAACACATTTCTTGGTATTTCGTGTAGCCTATGCTTTGATCTGTAAAAGAAAATATTTACATTAAAGGAATACAAAGCATTTTATTTGTAAATTTTAGAAGGTTCTGCTGTTCAAGTGGCTTTTTCTTTAGCTGAAGACATTAAAAGCAGTATTTAACTAACACAATAGTGCTCAGATGAGAGATAAACATGATCATAAATTCTATTTGAGAGGATTATCCTTCTTTTAGGCTACTTCTCTCATTAAGAGCCAAACACGGATGATCCCAGTCATTGGTGTAAACATTTGGTGATTTCGAAGTCAAAGAAGTGTTTGTGTGGTCACACTTTTTTTTTTTTTAAATCAGAGTAATTTCATATATCTACACGTCTACATGTCAATGACGTCATCTTTTTTGACAGCGTTTATGACTAAGCGCATGTGACTCGATCATTACTACGTCATATGAACAGGTGAAAACCAGTTGTTCAGAATTCTTCCCTCATGAAGGCACGTGTGTGTGTGTGTGTTTATATTGTCAGGGTGATTGTGACGTTGAGATATATAAAAATGTGTCTCAATCAACCTAAATTCACTTCTCGTGTGTGTGTGCATACAGGATCTTCTTGACCAAAAATATATGCACCTCTTGATGGCAATAAATGTTGTGAATGTTATTTTCATGGTCAAGATCTTGTATTGATAAAAAAAAAGTGTCCAGCACTCTGTAAAGTCTACTCCAGAAAATCCCAAAGACTTTCAAAGAATTTAAGGTCTGGACTCAGAGATGCCAAATCATGTGTGAAAATTATTATTCATGCTCCCTCCCAACCATTCTTTCACAGTTTGAGCCTGATGAATCTTGACAATGTCATCATGGAATATGGCCATGATGACGTGTCTTTCGACATGGTTGTTTAAGTAATGAAAAGCTACACGCTCCATCAATTAGTGTTAGAAGAACTGTTGCCAAACTTATACCATGCTAGAAACATAATAACCACTTTTTTTTTTGTTGGCCTGTGGTCTAAGCCTAAAATGGTTAAACATTAAGCTATTAATTGTCTTAACCACAAATTATTGGTCAGGAAATTATCAAAATTAAAGCAAACGCTCTTCTTAAATAGCCATTGCTCTCTTAGAAAAACATCACAGACAGAATGAAGTTTTTGGCAGATTGTGAGAAGTTGAGAAGTCATGAGTATGGTGATTCTTCAGAACTTGTCTGGTTAGTATAATAAATCCATCTCTCCACAGTGAAGCATGGAGGAATAGACTGTGTCATTGTGTGGGGAGCCTTTTTAGCTGCTAGTATTGGTGAGCTGCTTCACTGTGAAAACTCATTTAAAGCTTTGGAGAATATTGCAGAATGGCTTGCTTTCAAAGGAAAAGTTGCTTCCCAAATTGTAAAGCCAACCAAAAAGTTGCTCGAGAAGAAGTCCATCAGGCTCATGTTTTGGCCTGTTCAGATTAGAAACCAGTAGAAGAGCACTAAATAATATTTTTGGCTTGTCCCATTATTCATATTTGCCCAAGAAGTGTGTAGATGTATGTATGTGTGTATGTAAAATAACCATTTTTTATTAGAATAAATTTAAAATGTAATTTATCCCTGTGATGGCAAAGCTGAATTTTCAGCATTATTACTCCGTGTTTAAAACCTTTAAATCTTTTAATGTGCTTATTTGGCACTCAAGAAACATTTCTTCTAATTATTAATGTCGAAAACAATTGTGCTAATTATTTTTTTTTTGTTTAAACCGTGAAATATTTTGATTAATACAAAGTTAAAAAGGTAACATTTTATTTAAAGGTGACAGTTACATGTTATTACATGTACTGACTAAAGTATTAACAGTAAAATATGCATAATTACAACTAACCCAAAACCAAACCCAAACATTAACTCTAGTAAGTAATTAACATTACTCAGTACTTATTTGAGTAGGTACAATGTAACTACTTCACCTTAAAATTAAGCGTAACCAAGCAGAATAGCATTCTTTTGAAAAAGACATATTTTGTAACTAAGTAGAGGTCACTTTTCTGTCACATGTGATCTATTGAAGGGACCCTTTCTGGAAAAAGGGTTAATTTCTGTTAAAAAATAAATATAAATAAAAGAGACTACCCCCATATGCAAAAGTGAATAGAAATATCTTCATGAATGGTCATGAACATTACATTAGATTCCATTGGGCTGAGTTGATGTTCTGCAGGAGCAGTCTGGATGGTTTCAGGGTGTCAGCTGTTAGGGGTGCGAGGGCTGCAGCAAGGGCCCTGGCAGGCATTTCTCTGCACCTGAGCCAAGGCCATGTGGAGCTGAATTGAGGAGTTTTGAAGAGGGGGTAACAGGAGGCAGGTGTTCAGACAGTTGGAACTGGCAGCACCTGCCCATCTCAGTATTGGAAACCACATTGCCTGACCGAGGACATTGGTGTAAATTCCGACCTCCTGAGAGCAACCCTGGCCAAGTTAAGCACCTTATTATGGAGATGTTTCATGGGATGTTAACACTATTTACTCTCAGACTGAGCTTATATTTCATTTTTAGCTAAAGGGTCTTCTTTTTTCACTGTTCTTTTGTTGTATTAATCGGTGGGCTTCCTCAAGCATGAACATTCATCAATAAACCATTTCTCTTAAAATGGCAGAACTGGTAGTGGCTTCTAATCGTTGTGAAATATAGCATTGTTATACAAGCTGTATCACAGAAGAAGTGATGTTACAATTTGATATTTTGACCCATTTTATTTCATTGTAAAAGCAAAAAACTAAAACTTCACTAAAATTAAAACTAAAACTTAACTAAAACTAAAAGTAAACTAAAAATCAACTTTCGACCAATGAGCGTGGCTGTGCACACTACCTTTTAAAGTTGATTTGTTAATTTCTTTCCTATTTTAAATGTATTCAACGTTTTCAGCATCAGTAATCCAGTCTTTAGTGTCACATGATCATTTACTTTAAATATATTTTAAAAATTCGGTAACATTTTATTTGAAGGGGTGTGCATAAGACTGACATGACACTGTCATAAACATGACATAACACCTGTCATGAACATGAAGGAGTCTTTATGAATGTTTATGACTTCTGTCATTAAGTGTCATTTGGTAAATTTTGAAACTTTTAATGCAAAGTTGTTATTGTTTAAAATCTCTTTGTTATGACAACTTGACATCAACCAAGACAAAAATGTCTTTGTTATGACAACTTGACATTGACCAAGAAATCACAACCTGTCAACCTGACATCTTCATAACTAGTCCAACGTGTTCCACTTTACTTGAGGTAAGGGGAAATATTAAGCATTTGACAGTGTAATAACCCTTAATGACATCTTTATAACTAGTACAATGTGTTCCACTTTACTTGAGGACAAGTAAAATATTCATGTCACAGTTGTAATGGTGTCTTGACGGCCAAAGTAAAAACCAACCACATATGACAGGATAATGTAGTGTTAACACAAAGCTAAATAACTTCTTTAAGTTTGATAATTAGACCTGTTATGACATATTTGTGACAGGTTATGATTTCTTGGTTAATGTCAAGTTGTCATAACAAAGACATTTTAAAAAATGTCAACTTTGCATTAAAAGTGTCATAATTTACCGAATGACACTTAATGACAAAAGTCATAAACATTCATAAAGACTCCTTCATGTTCATGACAGGTGTTATGTCATGTTTATGACAGTGTCATGTCAGTCTTATGCACACCTCTTCAAATAAAGTGTTACCAAAAATTCTTTACTGTCACTTCTAATAAAAGTGTTCCCATTTCTTACTGAATCAAATTATTACTTTCTTAAAAAAAAAAAAAAAAAACTACTAACAACTTGATCAGCATATTGACCACAAACTTTTAAACGATGGCGTACTCTCCGAGATGACACAAGGCTGATCTGCGAGAGACTGTAGCAGGCTTCTCTTCACCACCAGCTGAGAATTTCAGAGTCTGACTCTCTTGATAATATTTGAAGCGCTGTTGTTCTTTGTGGAAATTATTCTAGGGTTTGGTATCCTACTTAGTGCAAATTTTAAGAAAGCTTTGAATGGACCAGAAACACCCATCAGATTTGACTAGACAATCAGGAATTATCATTAGTTCATCTAAGCACTGCACCTTCTACTGTCAGTGTCAGGTCAAACATATTCATCTCAGATCTGATTCATAAAGAGATGAGCCTGCAGGAAATACAGGCTTGTTTTGACAGATTTTCTCTGCTTGTTCTTTCCAATGAAAACTTCCTGTCAGAGATGGTTGGAGATGAATGACTGGCCTCGGTATCATGAATAGAGAGTGTTCTGTCAGCGGTGTTGCGGTGACTGCTCATGTGGCACTCAAACGGATCACCAGCCACACATCGCATGCGTTTCAGCAGAAAATCACAGCTGTGTACAGCCCATCTGTCGCAGACTCAAATGTGTTTTTTTTACAAGGGTAACGGTGCTTGTTATTGTTAGTAGTGTGTTGTTTTTTGTGAGGGAGGATTTATTCAATAATTTCCATTTCTCAGTTTTCCTGATAAAATGGCTTTTTCTTTTTCGAATCCACATCATAGATTTAGTCAATTATAAATCTCTGTGTCGCTTCCTCATGCTGTCACCAAACACGCGCTCGGCCCTGAGGAAATGAGCCTCACTTTTTCTGGTAAGTGCTTCAAAATTGTAAGGAAAAGCTATCAGGAGCTTCTTTTTTACTTGGAGATTTTTTTTTTTTTTTTTACCACTGTGCGGACAGAAAATATAATTTCTTTTTTGAGACTAATTTGATATTTACACTAATTACCGTTTAACTATTTGGGGTTAGTTCAAGTTTCATTTCGCAAAGGTGCAGTAAATTGTCCAAAAGTGACAGTAAAAACATTGTTACAAAATATTTCCATTTTAAATAATTGTTGTTCTTTTGATCTTTCTATTTATCAAAAATCCCTGAAAAAAGTAAGCAACACAAGTGGGGTTTTTTTGTGTTCTGAGCACACAATCAACATATTAGATTGATTTCTGAAGGCTGCTTTGACTTGACTTTCTTTTTCTTCCTCTGTGTGTTGTATTTTAACTTGTTTTGTTGTGTAAAGCGCCTTGAGAAGCTTCTTTAAATGAGCTATATAAAAATAGTTGTTATTATTATTATCATGCTGAAAATCCTTTCAAAAACATAAAATCTGGAACTTTTTACGATGTCTCGTGTTAACACACTTAAAGCTACACTGTGTGCAACTCATTTACAAGCAACTCTTTTAGTTTATTCTTAGCTAAAAACACTTAGTTCTTTCAAAAATATATGTGCTCATTAATGTATATTTACTTCGTTCAAGTAATAAAGTATTCTCGTGAGTGTATAACATGCCATTGAAAATACATACAAGTTAGAGGTTCTAATGTCGATCGGCATGTTGCCCCTCCATCTTGAAAGTACATTAGCCAAAGAGGGATATACCCATTAATTCAAGCTTCACCTTTCACGTTTACGTTTCAGTTAACACTCATGGACGAGGTCGAACTGGAAGCCATGTTAATCTTTGACTACATTGGCCACCGTAGTAGTTAAAACGAAATTGGAATTGAGAGGAACAGAAACTAATATCCACTGGATGGTCATATACCTTTTCACCGCTAGATGGGGGTAAAAATCACACAATGTAGCTTTAAAATAGCAGTGAGCAGTATATTTTTTAATAGTGTTGTTTATTAACTTAAATGAAAATGTTCATACTCATGTTAGTTAACAGATGTTTAAATTTAATAATGTTTTAATAAATGTTGTGATTAACATTAATTTAACTAATATACTTTAGGTAACTAATGTTAACAAAAGAACATTATTTTAAAGTGTTACCAACAAATATTAGCCATACAATAAAGCACTAAGTTGAACTTGACCTTAAAAGAATTGAAACATCCAAAACAGAATAAGTATTAGTGTTATTAGAATATCCCTTCTGCCCCAAAACATATAATTTATGATAAAACCTGTGGAGATTCCCTACTGCATTTCATTGGCTTTTGCCTGCTGTCTGCAACTAAACTCAAGACAGACAAAAATAGACGACCTCCTTTTTTCCCTCCATATTTAATGCAAGGCTCGTGACACATCTCAAAGAGACAATGATATGTTTAAGCATTGAGTAAAGTTCTTGTGCTTTGACGGAAAGAGGAAGAGTCGTTTGGAAAAATTCCAACGCACGAGAGTGTGTCTATCTGTGGCCTACATCTGTATTATCCCTTCGATTACACAAGCCTGTTCCTGTGTTTGGACCACTTGTGCATGAATTTTTTTTACAAGAATTGTATGCTTGTCTCTTCCGTCCCCCTTTGACTACAGTCTGTCCTGATTTCTTCAAAGGAAGGATATTTTTTAGATTTAGATCTTTTTTTTAATGGACGTAACAAGCTTGCAAAATGCACATATGAACATGATCAAATGATCATATAAAACACACAAGCAGCTTTTGTTTCTTTTCTGACAGCCACAAGAAGCTACACGCTTTTACTGGGTGTTATAAATCAGGAATGGTGAGAGAACATTGTGCTTGGTACATTTTTTTAGTCTTCAATCCAAACTTAGGTCTTCAGCCGGAAAAGTTCAAAACCAGTCTGACTATCGCGCTTCCCATAATGTTTACGCATTAGCTCATAAGCTGATTGTGGCTTTTCGAACTCATGACTGCAATCTGGTCGATTGCGTTTTCAACTCATCTCTGGAAGGTGTTGAAAGTGGACAAGCTCAACGTTTTAGACACTGTTTACATGTAGTGTCGTCCACGTGTGATTCAATCAACCAAAACTTATCTTAATACCATGGTGTGGAGTAGACACGGCCTGAGTAGAAGGGCTAACTGTTAAAAGTTAATTAAGTGTTGGTTTATTGACCCTTTTTAATAGGATGTTTGATGTGGTGTTTTACAAATCTGGAGAGAGTGGAAAATGATTTTAATTACAGTGTTATGAACTTACTTTTTGTTAACTACTAGTTAATTTGATGTAGGAAACTGATTTCAGATGCTACTACCAGACATAATGAAACTCTTTGGAAACAACTTTGCAGTTCAGACCTGTTTTGAGGAGTCCCGTCTACTGCTTCTTAGCTTTACATTTCACATTTTTCCAATGTTGCTGCATTGGGATACTAAACAAAACAGAGCCCATAATGTTTACTCTTTGGCGAGGATATCAACCTACTAATGGCTTTACTTGTAACTGTCTCTGCATATTGAATTATATATTATTTTCTGTGCATTATGCTTGAATGAACAGGCTAACCGTATAGCTAACCGAGTACACTCTGAGAAGAAAAGGTTCTATATAGAACCTTAAAATGTTCTATATAGAACCTTAAAAGGTTCTATTAGCGCTACGTATTTGGAACCCCTAAAAGGTTCTATGCACTCTTAAAAAAGGGTTCCTCTGGGTTCTATATAGACCATTTTGCAAGATGTAAACAACACTGGTCCAGAAGCACTTCCTTTGTCAGTTTTTTTAACACTACATAAAAGCTGGGATAAAATACAACCAACAGAACATATAGAACTGAATCAAAAACTTAAACAACATCTTTAAGATGTTTTCTTTACATGTGAAATTAAGAAAACAGTTACAAACTGAAACAGGAAGTGTTTCTGGACCAGTGTTGTTCACATCTTGCAAAATGGTCTATAGAACCCTGGGTTCCATACTTGGCCAATAGAGCCTTTTACCAAAAAAAAAAAAATGGTTCTATATAGAACCATTTTGGAGTTCCATATATGAAGCGGGGGATGGAACCATTTCTGGTTCTAAATAGAACCATTTCTTCTAAGAGTGTACCGTGGCTTATTGGACAAATTCCTATTTTAATACCATGGAATTCTTGTCGAACCATGTAAATGCAATGGGATATTTTGAAGTATTCCCACTAGAGATGAATGGATCATTATTTAAAGCTTTATAGTTATTTTATATTATGGCCATTAACCGATAAATGGCTTATTTTAAAATTATGTACTACAAAAAAACATTTACAATAATACACTAAACTAAAATCAATACTTTTAATTGTGATATTTTTAAATTGGGTAATGAATTTAAATACCTGGGTATTTAATCCAATGTAAATGTAGACATCACAGCATAATAATGTACAGTATAAAAGAATGTGATATTCGTTTTTGGATTTGTTAAAGAAAGCTTTTAACAGTTATTTAAAAGTGTTATTTGCTTGGCTCACTATTCGATTTGATTAGCTTATGATTCTGAAGGTAAAAAGTCAATTATAAAACGATATCAAAATGCATCATTTCCTCCAATTCTTTTATTATTATTATTAACAATAATTTTATTAATCATCATAATATAGTTTAAATAAGAATAAAGATGCAAATACAAATAGTAAAACAAATGCAGCAGAAAAAAAGAAACCACTGTGTCAGCACTTAAGTTCCTGCACTTTTTCTCATTCATTCATGTTCTTTTCATAAAAACTGAAACTGAAAATATAAGTAACTTTAGTACTTTTTTTAAAAGTAAAACTTAGTCAAAAATTGTTTTGTTTTTGTTTTGATGCAGAATCGTTCAGCAACAGTGCACTGATAAACGAATATATTCAACAGCTCTATAATCTCAGTGTTAAAATAGTGGAAATGAGCATGAACGATATGGACCAATAAGATATTGTGCATCCTTGTAGTTCTGTAACAGTACTTTTTCATTGTTGTTCCCGACATTTACAATAAAAGCTATTGTAGTATACACTAAAAGTCTTAATACCTAGTGCTTTCCCTTAAAATTCCATACTGTCTAAGCTGCTTTTCGTTTCCCTCATCCACATTCAAACTGTTTTTAAAACAGAGTGGTTGGAAAATCACTCTTTTCCTTTTTTACTTCCTCTAGTCATTGCATTTGTGCATGCTGTGCCAAATGTAGCCAGAGGCTCCAAAAATGTCAAGTTCAGAGATTGACTGGGTTGTGCTTGTAAGATCTGGTTACACACTGACTCCCGTAGACCTATTTGAAAGTGTGTATACTCACCTGAGTCAGGATACTCCCCACATGCCAGAGAACACATTCGCAGCACATTGCGCTGTTTATGTGGGCTGCCATTGGGCATTTTCTGTAGAGGAAAGGTCTGTGTTTGTTCTCCCAAAATGGGATTCAAACCAACTGCAAGCTAACATGCATGGCAAATGTACCAAGCTCTTTATCCTTTATTAGTTATTCTAAGCTCTTTCTTTGTGCTTTTGCAATTCTGTATTGTGTGTCTGTGGATATATGCTGCATTGTTGCAAAAGTCTTTTTTTAGAGTGAGTGTTTTCATTTGTTTTGGCTTGTTCAACAGTGCTACTGTAACCTTAAACCTTTAGACTGAGGGAGTCCTTTTGCAAGCAGTAATTCTGAATGAGCAGAATTGTGTGATCATTCTCCTGTTTCAGTTTTGGTCAGAGTTCAAATCTAGATAGGCTGGTCCCATTTTAACACTTTCTAATATAACAATTTGCAATTTCTGGGTCCAAATATTCAAGGCAATGCAAATGCAACCACTTCCCAAGAGCATTTATGTGTATGGGTCATATTGTGTGAAGGCTAATTCTCCCTATGAAATAAAACTTTAATGTACTTATAGAAATATATTATTTTACTTTCAGATTTAAATGCATTTATGGAGTATTAAGCTTTAAAATCAGCTTGTTTGGAAATCCTTGAATCCATAAAATATTATATGACTGCTCACATTTATACCAGAATTAATTTATACCGGAACCTTTAACTGTTTAATGTGGAAAGTTTCTAAGCAGCTGTAATCAGGCTACAGTTAAGCTATTGATCTGTGTTGGTAGAAGAAGTGTTTATTAATTCAGGTAGTTTAATGTTACATGCTGGTTACAAAATTGTGTTAAAACAATTAATTTAGCTTAAACTGCTTAACACTTCCCCTAGCATTTTTGATAATTTACATAAAACTTTCATGGCTCCCAGAATATTTTGTCATATAAATATTTGTATATGCTATAAAAAGAAAGAACAGACACAAAAACCCCATACATTTTATTCTAACTTTATTGTATGCATTCTTTTCATAAACACACAAGTTTCATATAATATTTTTTTCAAAGACTACAACGTGCATAAGCTAATGGACAGTGTAATGTGAGTCTCCTGAGTCATCCGTATCCTAAGCAAGATGAATGGAAGGAGATGTGACATTAGGATTTCCAACATACAATACATTCCTGCAAAGGGCTCGAGGCTCAAGTTGACCGTGTAGTACACATAGCATCTATCGATCTGGACTTCCCTCGTCTTGGGACGTTTAATGAATACAGAACATTTGAGTTGAGCTAGTCGCTTTCTCAGCTGTAGTCTCCATTACTAAAGTGCTCAAGACTCTTCTACCATCTTCAGCCCAGGGGAGGCTTTCTTCCCTCTAATGAAGTGAGGCAGATATGTTTACAGGATATTGATTGCTGTGGTAGTCGTCCTTTTATTCAAGTAGCGTTGTGTTCCTGGTGAGTGGTTGTGTCTCGGTGGAGAGGCCGGATGCAGGAGTGGAAACATGCAGGGTCCAGAAACTGACAGCGTCAGAGTGGGCAACCCCTCAGCAGTTAAATCCACTACTGTAAGCAGTGCAGAATTGACTGGAATGTGCAGCTTTAATCAAAAATGTTTGAGTCTTGGCTCAAGGGAACCAAGAAGCTTGTTATTGTAGCCTTTTGCCATACCTTGTAATATTTTGTACCTGAAAACGCACACAAAACAATTTGGTGTAAGCTTTAATAAATGTGAAAGTGAGAAATTTTACCTGATTTTGATCATTTGCATTTTCTGTGTTTCAACCGGGGAAAGACGTCATTAAAACAGCTTGTAGGCTATCACTGAATGTTACATTTACCTCAATGTCCATAACTGTATTAGTTAGCTAAAATAACTTTTGTTATTTAAAAGTGGTTTGTTAAATATATGCACTAGGGCTGCACGATGTATCACTTTAACATCGATATCGCGATGTGCGAATCCACGATAGTTACATCGCAAGGATGTGCGATGTCACTCATATCGTAGTTAATCCGTGATTCGTGATCAGTAGGCTACGTGCCAGCAGCTCCCCGGCCCGTAAGGCTTGTGATTCGCGGATTAAATCCAAAGTTTAACCATCATAGTGTGCGTTTATCAATTTGCAAGTCCTGTCAGTTTAAACATCAAGCGCAAGAAGACTGGAACTTGCGCGTTATTTTCTGTCAGTCTTACTAAAGCGCATTTTTGTCCCGCCAAAGCTTGACCGGTGAATGATGTGTGATGCAGATGACTATGAGTGAGTGACTTCTGCGCTCGTTTAAATGAGAAAGTGAAAGTCCCAGTCGCGCGTGCAGTCTCACCGTCTTCAAACTGTCTTGATCTCTCTCCCAGTCTCGCGCATATAATGATTTGAGTTGACTAATATCTTTGAGAATACATGACGGTAAATGGTCGGAAGACAAGTTATTTTTTTTTTCTGAACTACTACTGGTTGTGAATTGCCGTTCCACATCCAGATGACATTACATAAACCACACTTTGAATAATAAAAAAAAAGCTATCCAGTGATGAAATGTTTTCTGTGTTGACACAAATCTTGTGCGATTTTCTAACCTGCCTGGATAATCACACAACGTGTGGCGTGGTCCGTTAATGACGCGTCCGATTCGCGAACTAATGACTCGTTTGAACCGATTCACTTTAATGAATGGTTAAAACAACTGATCTATTCAACACTGAACTGAAGATACATAAATCGGAAACACTTCACAATAAGGTTACATTTATTAAAGTATAGTAAACTACATTAATAATAGTAATTCATTACATTTATATAGCACTTTTCTCTGCACTCAAAGTGCTTTATATAGGGGGAAGGGGATCTCCTCAACCACCACTAATGTGCTGCATCCTGTTAACATAACCTGTTAACAACATTAGTAAACATTCAATTAATATTAGTTTCTATGCGGATTTATTCCATGACAAAACCACCAGTCATTCTAGAATGATTCATTCTTTCCAAATAGAGCTATTCAAGTCATCTGGGGAAATTGTTCTAATATCGCAATATATATCGTGGAAATATAAAATATCGCAATGCCATTTTTTACCAATATCGTGCAGCCCTAATATGCACTGTATTACAAATTGAAATGCATTAAATTTTTACTTAACCTGTTAGTGAGGTCTTCATTATTTAAGGTGTGCTTGAATAAATCTGTCATGAAGACAAGTTATTAAAGTTTTGGTTTGAATTTTCATTGCGGTGCATCCCTAATTTAAAGAAAGAAAGTTAATAAATTGATATATCATATATGAAACGAAAACTGTATCCCTTTTTGAGACGTCTTTATTAATGCTTCTATGCAATAGCATAGCTTGAGTATTTTTAACATATACAATGATGGATTTGGTGCTCAAGAAACTTTTGTTGTTGTTGTTGTTGTTCCATTTTTTACTGAATAAAAGAATGAATAAACTTTTTTTAAAGGATAACTCCAGCACAAAATGAACCTTTGGTCTAATTACACATTGGTACCTAGTCGACCATTCTCTTGAGATTTGTCTTTTTTTTTTTTTTAAGAGTTTTATCTATAAAAACTGTTTAGCGTATATGCTAGTATATGGGGGCATATAATAAGAGAAATCGCTAGTCAATACCACTAACAAGGCTCAGATTAGCCCCACACTAACACAGTAACATAATGAGGGTCCCTACATGCAAAATGAAGCATTGAGAACTTTGTAACAGTACAGGCAGTTTAATAAGAAGATATTTTATAAAGACAGTCCACTTCGTTTATACAGGCCGCAGCCATCTTTGGAAAACAGTCTCGACAAGCTGAACCACGAATCTTGCATAGTGTGTCTTTAAAGACTCCATTTTGTCCATTGTTTAGCTCTAAAGAAACATGACAATGTATAAAAAGCTCCATTATCTTGTATCTTACGTTATGGCCCCGTAGAAGCAGTTTTTGCAAAAAATTGGCTAACGATTGCGTCATAACTCACGGCTCTTTGTCGCACAGTGAAGAAATTACCGTATAAACAGAATTAGAAGCTCGTGCACAATTTAATTACCCCCCAGCAGTTTTGGACTCAAATATATTATTTTGCATTGAGGTTGTACACTGTAAAAAAATATTTTCAAGATTTGTTATCACAACATATTTTCTTTTGTCAAATCAACTTTATAATAATTTATTTAGTTGAGATAACTTATTATTTTGAGTTTCTGATGATTAAATTAATCTCCTTCATTGTATTAACTCACTTTTTCCAGTTCAATCAACTTAAAAATTTTTAAGGCAACCCAGGTTACTTACTTTTTTAAGTTAAACCAACAATGTTTTTTTTACAGTGTAGTAATCACAACATTTTTTTCTTTTGTCAAATCAACTTAAATAATTTATTTAGTTCAGGTAACATAATTTTGAGTTTCTGATGATTAAATCATTCTCCTTCATTGTATTAACTCACTTTTTCCAGCTCAATCAACTTAAAAATTTGAAGGCAACCAGGTTACTTACTTTTTTAAGGTAAACCACAATATTTTTTTACAGTGATGAATGCGGGGACCTCATAATATAATTTCACATCAGAAATGAAATGGGCTGTGGGAATGAAAACATGGAAAAGAGGGGAAAAAAACAGCCAATCATAGTATAAATAATTTGCATACAGGTTTTATGTTTTGGTGAATTATTATTCTGTTAAGACCCTCATTCATTTTTTGTTTCCATGTCAGAAACTTGCACCGGTGCAGCCAAATGATTTTTCTCATTCATATTCTGTAATTTGCGAGTTAAATGCTTGATCTGTTGAGCTGAATGTAATGGAAGCCTATTCAAGCACGCTCATGTGTTAGGTGATGTCCCCCGAAGGAACATACAAGGTTAGCTTGAATAGGAGGATCGAGCTACACTGAGGACACCTGGGCTGTGTAGATGCTGTCATCCTTATTGACCTTTTGGGCTTTGGGTTTGTGTGCTTTGAATGCATTCCAGTTGATGTTTTTGGAAGACTGCATAGTAAACCATTAAGTTGAATTTTTGTTTACACCTTTAAGTCCCCTGCCACTTGTTCGGTATTGCGACACAATGAGAACATTGCTCTTCTGTAGTTTGCCCTTTTACTCTCCTATTATTTTTATTTTTATTTTTTGGTTTGGTTTTTGTTTTTTATGTTTATATATATATATATATATATATATATATATATATATATATATATATATATATATATATATATATATATTGCCTATTGTCTGCAAAGGGCAGTTTGTCTCTAGATTTGTTTTAAATACAGAGGGAGCAGGCCAGTGAGGTAACTTATAATCAGCAAGATTACTTTAGACATTTTTCTTTATAACTGTAGAAGACTCGTGCAAGGTGCACTCATTCTTAATGGTCTGTTTGGCTAAAATATATGCATCCTCATGCTGTTCTAGACTGTCTAGCATTTTCACAAAATGATGATCATCTGTTGTTCATAAGGCTTTTATTTTAACCTGATCTCTCTTGCTCATGTGACATGCACACATGTCCTTCAAAATTAGGAATTTTTTATTGAGATATTGTATGTATTCTATTTTATTTTAGATGCTTATATATAATCTAAATGCTTTAGTGTTTCTCTTTTTTTCCACAAAAAAAAAAAAAAAAAAAAAAACTTTGCGCTTGAATGCCCAGAAATCCCTGCGAGGTGAGGTACCTTAAAGGTCAGAGATATTTCTCTGTGACCTTTGCATGACTGTAGATCTATGAATGAACATGAGAGGGGTTCAGAAATCTCTCTGGATCTGTGGATGGCCTGCTGGTTTTGACCCGTGGACATGTCAGAATGCTAAAGTGAAAGCGCTTCCACATGGCTGATCTTACACACAAACTGCTTTACTGCTCTATTCACCTGATAGAGCACAACAGATTTCCCAAGATAAGGCAATCTGAGAAATGTTAGGGGAAAAAATAGATTTTAGGCAAGGTTAAAGGCACAGTATGTAAGGTTTGCTGCTATGGTCATTTATTCTAAAACCATAACAAAGGCGTAGCTTGATGACGCCAAGAATGAGCAAGGGAGTTGTCGTTTTCACCTCCCCAGCTGATGGGAAGCTATCCAAAGGGACTCGGGCAGGAATCATGTTCATGGGTGAGCTAATGTAATTTTTGTTAACATACTGTGGTATAAAGCAGGGCAGGGCCGAGAGCCTGGACGGGACATTTTATGTTGCTGTTTTATTATGTTTATATGCCGCAGTCAGCCGCTGCTGTTTCTTTCGGTTGGTTTATTTTACAATAGGCTACGTGCACAAGCATAGCGATGAACTTCCGCTATTGTCAGAAGTCGGCATTTCAGTTTCCGGTCTAATACTGGCTTTATCTAAGCCCTGTCTGTGAAACCGGGTTATTGTAGTCAATTGTGGGTATTTGGACAGGCCCAATAATTCAGTGAATAACAAGTATAAAAGTTCAGAAAGAATCAGACTTGATTGAAATGGCTGATATGTCACAATGTTGAAGGTGGATAAAACTACAAATAAAGCTCTTTGATTTTCTGATTATGCTTTGTTAGCCACTTGACAAAATAGTTTTTTTAGAGTTTCATATTACTTGCTACAAACATGTTACTTGAGAGATTCAAATTTCTAACCGTGTTGAGCTATATAACAATGATTTGTTTTCTGACAATAAATGTATCCAAACAGTTGCTGAACTGTCACCTGTAAAGCATATTTGGTGTTACCATGGTTGAAGTAAAATCTAAGAAATCAAGGGTAATGGGGATATGAAGTCATCGACAGGCAACACCATGACAAGGGTTGTTACACAGGTTAAAATATCTAATTTCTTGGGTTTAAACATTATTGGGATCATTTGGGATTATGTAGTACGTAAGTCAACAAAACATATAACATTTGTAATTGCATTTTTTTTAATATAATCCAAAAAAACTTAGATATTGTGCCTTTAAATTAAGGGAAAAATTCCAGTATTTTACTATGTAAAGGACAATTCAGGTCAAATGAAAGGTAAATGGTCTTGTGAACTTTAAGATAAACCTGAATCAATAGTTGAAAAACTCTTCCACTTAAAAAAAAAAAGAGAATTATTTTGTTGTGATTGTATCAAATGCATTTCTGTGTATGTGAATACCTCTTCTTTGAGTCCATCCTCTATGTCCCCATTTGCTGTTACTTTTAGCAGGAAAGCTGTGTAAGAACCCCTAAGGAAATAGATATATTTAGCACAATGTAGGCTGTACATAAAAATATCAGTTTGTCATGTGTGCATTTAAGTTTGAGTCTGAATCAGCCTTGAAAATACGGTGATCCAGTTTAACCAGTAAAAAAAAAGGTCTATGCTGTAATTATATATTTATAGTAATAATTATACCTTTAAAATGAATTACTAACCCAACCTGATGCAAATGTTATGTTATACTGGAATTGGGCAACTTTAAGCAGATGTCTTTGTGTTGCAGACTCTGGTTGGACCGTAATGACCACACGCTTCCGGTTGCCTGCAGGCAGATCCTACAATGTCCGGGCGACGGAGCTGGCACGTGACAGGCAGCGCACCGAGGTGGTCTGCTACGTTCTTCTTTTGGATAACACTGTCCAGCCTTTTAAAGTCAATGTAAGTAATGTGAATAATTTAATTTATTTATGATCACTTCATAAACTAATGATGTGGTCAAGTCTAATTCTGTCGTTGTTCAAGCCACTTTGTATTGTTACAATGTCGACAGTATATGTAAATGAATGTTCACTCGTTCTCCGTGTTGTTTGAACCAAGAAATTGCTGATTGTTGGCGTGACAAAATGGCAGTATATAATAAAATGTGCCCCCTCCTTTTGGCACAATTGTTGACTACAAATATGGAGGTTTTTCAGATTGCTCATGGTGGCATTCTCTCCAATATATACGGTGCTTTGCAACCTTTATCCACTGCCTACAATGTTTATTCTTGCTTGCACCCAATGTGACTAAATACCATTATGACTAAAGGTTTGTCAAGAAGAGTTTCCTACTAAAGCAAGACAAGTACTCAAGACAATATTTGATATTTCATTTAGTTTTTTTTCCCTAACTGACAACCAAAACTCATTAACCTTTGAGTTTCGGGTGTTCGGTTTCGGCACTGCTCACGCATGAGGTGTGAAACGGCCATTAAATACATGCCATCGTGTTCACATAAATCTCTGACCCAACGTCTTCTTCGTCATCTAATTTCTGTCACTCTACATATGTCATCTGGTATAATTGAACGATAGCTATGAGCTACGTACAGGCACATTTAATAGACATTCTTAGCACCCAATAAACGGCTCTGGGCATTCTTAATGGGCACCACGCCTCAAATACGAGAAAATGAACATGTGGTTCCCAGACCCAAGTCATTGAGACTTGGGTCTGACGTTAGTCAGGCTACTAAATAGCATTAAATTAAAAGGATTTGTTGTGGAGTGAGGGAAACTACAATAGCCTATAGCTAGCTTTGTGTATAGCGTTTATAATATTTGTAAACATTTCACTTTACTTGCCAGTATGTTGCGTTATTTCTGAAAAAAAAAAAATAAAATATGCGAAAAATATGCAAGGTAACTGTTTTTTTCTCTCAAAACTCAATTTTATATGTGTAGTTTTGTTTTTTAACCACGCAGTAAATGTTTTAAAATATCTTTAAAAATTACTTAAATTTCTTTTTAACCAAAAAGTAGTAATTTTATTCAGCAAGGATGCATCAAATAAGTGCTGCTGTTTCGAACTTTCATCAAAGATTCCTGAAAAAAAAGTATTTTACAATTTCTACAACAAATATTTAGATATTATTTAATTATTATTCGTTATTAATTAATACTAACTGTTTTCAACATTGATAATAATAAGAAATATTTCATGAGCACCCAATCAGCATATTAGAATGATTTCTGAAGGCTCATGTGGCACTGAAGACTGTAATAATAATTAAAATTCAGCTGTGCCTCACAGGAATACATTATTTAAAAATATATTGAATTAGAAAGTTATTTTAATAATATTTCACAGTATTAGCCTACATTGTTTACCGGATGTTTAAATCAAATAAGGTGAGCATAAGAGACAAGAGATTAAAAAAAAAAAAAAATTTACTAATCCCAATGGTAGAGTAATAAATAGCTAGAATTGCCACCAAGCTTCATTAATCATATATGAATTAATTATTGTATGTGAATGCCTGTTTTGTAGAACATTATACAATGTTTAAGGTCTGCATATCTTATTATAAAGTGTTCTCTTTTTTCCCCCTATATGAACCCCAAATCATATGCACATTTGTTTGAAATTTGTCATCTGTGTGAGTGTTTCCAGGCATAATGGTCTGCCATCATCTATTCTACATCATGCTCATGTTCCAGCTAGAGGATAGTGTGTAATTCTGCTTACAGAAGGATGCATGCTTGACATTCCAGCAGAATAAAAAGTGGCCTTCAGGGTTCCAGAGATTCATGTAGATACTTGCACCTGCAATATAAAGCTACCACGACACGCCCCACACACGCGACAAGCAAAGGCACAAATCCTCAGCTCTTTCATTTGTTGGTGTTATTGCAAAACCCTTGTGTTTGTTGTGTTTGTTCATTCTTGTCCACAGTGTTGTGCAAAGTGTTGTATATAAAAGGGTCCTTACGGAGAACTGTTATGTCCTGACTTAAAATAAGGGCCTTAAAGGTTAGGCTCAGGTTACAAAGGTTATTCAGGTTCTCCCCAGTGGTCTCCCATCAGTTGCACTGTCCAAGGATTTCCTGTGAATCAGGAAGTATTTCCATATTTGAATTGGAGGAAGCAATAAACAATAAACCTATAAACATCACATGACTCACTTTAAACAGCTGCTGATCTGTTCGATGAATCAAGGCGTTCTTACTTAGAAGTTGTCTGTCATGCTGCTCTTTGATTTGTGAGCAACATTTCCTGGAAAGCCAGTCCTCATGTAAAAGCCCCATTGATCAAATTTACTCACTCGCTCTCTTGTCTGTACTTTTTTTTTGTGCCAGACCTCTTTATGATCTAGATAGTCTGGCAGCACAGCGGGTCCTTGATGAGTATAAGGCGCACATGGAACGGAAGCACGGGGTCTAATGGAAAGAGAGAAGGAGGACTAGAGGCAAATAATCAGGAGGGGGCGAGGTGTTATTTGCAGGAAGCCTGTTATTTGTGTTACAGAAGTTGATGTTGTTGATGTTACGGAGGCCATCATAAATATGTCTCATCTGTGTGTTTTGTAGAGGTTCATGTTACGTCTGGAATGCAGAGAAGAAGCCGAAACTTTGTAAATATTAGAATTGATTGCTGCCTAGTATCTCTCTTAATGTGAATGTCTAGGTTCTAATAGATTTTGTCATTTTGATCTTGATTTTCTTATCAGTGGTGTTTGTGAAGGACATGGATGGTACCTCAAATTGTGTGGATTTCATTTATTTTTCAATGAGGGATGGCAACAGATACCTCTGGATTAGTGATACAATGTAAAGGCGAAGCAATTGAGGATTAACAATAAGCTTATGCTCCAATTGCCCAGTTGGACCAGTAGTTTAGATTTTTATCTATTCTTGTCAAAAAAAATATAAATTTGAATTTGGAATTAGAGCCAGTCTGAGGGCCAGCTTTTTGAATGCAGAATGTAAAATGTAGCAACCCAATAGGGCCAATGATGCTTCCATCAGCTGGACCGAAACTCTCTCATTCTGGCTCTGGTCTGGATTAGTGGGCCATACTTGTTGTTTAGCTCTAGACACATTTAATATCACAATTGGCCTTAGTGACATTAGCGTAGAAGGATGTTTGTTTCAGAAGCTGAGCTATTTTGATGAAACATAATGACAATTACTGTTTTTCCTTCAAAACAACATGCTCTAATGAATCTTGCCCAATAACCCCAGGAACGTGCATTGAGAAATCAATTTCATGCTGGCTATAATTGTGGCTTAAGTGTGTCCAAATACTTTGTGGGCCTCTTGTGCAGTGCCAATAGTATCAAAACAAAGCCCTCAAAGCTATTTGCTGCCTATGGACTTACTGTCTTCAAAACACTCACAGGCTGCCTGAAGACCTCCGATATCTAAACAAGCTGGCACAAGTCTGCTCGCATTTCTGTCATACCGCACTCCTCTCCTTTTCTCCTTTAAAGTCGGTATGTAATATAAATTTACAGTATTTTCTAATTAGAAAGACTTTTCCAGTCATTCAGTCCGTTTGAATCCCAACATTTTCTTACAATTGACTGCTAGCTCATATTCAGCAGTGCCTCTACCCAATCAACAACTGATGGAGAGAACCAAGTCCTTACCCTACTTTTTTTAAATTCATTTACAAAATAAAAAAACAAAACAAAATCCACACATTCATTGAAAGTGACGAACTTGGTTCCCATTTCCACTTCTGACCGTTACTTCAGACTTCTGTTGAAAACGCACACCCGAATAGCCACAAGGTCTGAGACCACAGCAAGTCTCCTTTCTGACACTTTTATTAGTTTGTAAATCTACACAAAAGTGCTGAGGGCAGGGGAAGGAAACACAAGGTTTCAAAAATCCGGGAACTCTGCTAATATCTACATCCTAAAAAATAAACGTTTAGAAGAAACAAAGCCCATATAAATATTTCCTGTTTTGGGTATATCAAAAATTTTCCCATGGTTTATTTTTTAAGGGGCTGTAAGACCTATTTGTTACTTCACCTGCTGTGAAGCTGCTTTGAAACAATCTGTATTGTACAAAGCAGTATGTAAATATAGGTGACTTGACTTTGTTATTTATGTTGGCTCTCATGCAAAGACATATAAATGCGCTTGAATCGCTTAATAATATGATGTGACTAAAGGCATGTAACCAGTCTAAATAACGATAACAACAAATAATTTGTCTGGTGTGTTTTTTTGGAGCGCATGTTGTATGTATGATCTGTATCTTGATAATCTTTTATATGTATAATTTTGTTTCATTTTAATATTTTCCATGTGGCGTCAATATGTCAATTATCTGCGCTCCTTATTTCTGTATTTTCTTGCAAGTTTTGCAGCTCTGCAGAGGTGTTAGATTGTCTCAGTTAGCCTGTCATTCGTTCTGCTGATGTGACTTGCCATATTTTGTTTGAGCAACACAGCGTGGATGTGGTTTGAACTGTCTGTCTGTGTTTCTCAGAAGGCACGTGTTCAGAATATGCTGTCTTGGCATTTCCAGGACCATTTAAATGGTTAAAACGGGAAATAAAAGTGCTGCTAATGCCTCAGCTTTGCTATCAGGATGCTGTAACGGATCTGACGGCCAATAAAAATGACTTATCACGTCAGACCAGACTGTTTCTAACCACCCAAGTGGCTTGGGCTTTATTGGAAATATAGGTATCCTTCCGGTTTTAGCCATGTCAGCCAAAAATATGCACATGTTTTTTTTGACAAATGCATTGTTTAATGAGGCTCTGATCCCATTTTGCTTTTAGTCCCCATCCACACTTATAATTTTATGCTCTAGGTTCCTTTAGGTCATGTTTTCAAATATTTATACCAAATGAAAAAGTAAAAAAAAAATCAAGATAGAAATGTTATTGTATTGTAATATTGAAGATATAATTAGATATAAGTATAATTAAATGGTTCAAATTCAAATATTTAATATGAAATAATAACAAATGATTATTCATTCAAATGTATTCTTAAAACTTGCATTTTCCCCTCTATCTCTGTGTGTGCGCATACTATATAGAAGCACGATCAAGGAGAAGTCCTACTGGACGCTGTCTTCAAGCACCTGGAGCTGACCGAGAGAGACTATTTTGGGTTGCACCTGGCCGACGAATCCTCTGATAGCCCGGTGAGGTCAAAGGTCAAGCTCAATGATGTGCCAGAGTCCAGCCCGTCTGGGATTCACAAGGGTTTTGCTTGGAGCTTTTTAAGCTTGACTGTGTGAATGGCCAGTATCCCTGATATAGTTTCACATTTAGGAATGTAGGTCACACAACGGTTCAGGTTTAAAGATACGATTAAGCATCTCTCCCTTTTGGGTGGCCCAACTCAATATTGAGTATTAGCAGAATATTAGACTATATATAAGTTCAGTAATTTCACTTAAATGACAATTAATAGGTAATCTTCATTGCCATTTAAGTGAAATTACTGAACTTAAATATACAAGCTTGATAAAAATGATCATTTTAGAAGAAAATTTCAAATCACACTTAAAGGCTTTTGAGTCTGAACTCTTTATATATATATATATATATATATATATATATATATATATATACAGTGTATATATATATATATATATATATATATATATATGTGTGTGTGTGTGTGTTCTTAAAACTTGCAGTTTTAAGAACGCATATATTTAAGAACTTAAGACATCTTGGTGTAGTATACATACAACACCAAGATGTCTACTAGCAATTAATTTTAGAGTGTCTGGAATATATATACATATACATATATTCCAGACACTCTAAAATTAATTGCTAGTCGACATTTTGGTGTTGTATGTATACTATCAGCATTCATGTTGCACCTGCATCAGTCTACCAGTAGGTATGTACCGATTGGTCGATCTATGACTGAAAATACTATTATAGTTACTATTATAGTTACATTGATTCAGTTGAAACTGGATCAAAGTTTTTTACTCAGCAAACACACTTACTTTGTCTGTTTGTGTAACTGCAGATAAGTACATCCCCACCTCCCCACAGGAGAAAACACGAGCCTATTGAATTATTGAGTGGCATTAGGTTGTGTTGGACTGTTGCCATGTTATTAAGGTTTTTCTTCTCCTCTCTCTCTCTATCTCTCTCTTTCTTTCTCTCTATCAATAATTTATAGAGGTGGCTGGATCCAAATAAAACCATAAGGAAGCAATTAAAAAGTAAGTAATGTAATACAAAGCTAAAGGCTGTTGGTAACTCAATATTGATTTAATATTTCTCACTTTTGTATCTCCACATCTTGCACATCTCCTCTTCTTGTGAATGAAAATGCTAGGGGGCTCCCCACATCATCTAAACTTCCGGGTGAAATTTTTTGTGAGTGACCCCAACAAACTTCAGGAAGAATACACATGGTGAGTTTGTGGATTTCAGCGTTGATGCACATAAAATGAAGACGTTAATTACAGAGACATTGCGCTGTTAATTTTTGTGTCTTGAATTCTGGCTCATGGCATAAGCTAAGGTCGTAAGGTGATGTCTCCAAATTAAGTCAATTTTTTTTTTAAATATTTTTTTTATATTTAAGACCATTAAAAATACAATCTTTTTTTCTTTTTTTGGTCCAGTGGCTCATATAAATGATTTGTCATGTTCTTTTCCATCTGTGTAGGTACCTGTATTTTCTACAGATTAAGCAGGATATACTCACTGGAAGGTGAGCAGGGTGTTGTTTTAAGACTGTTTTAAGGGGATAGTTCACCCCAAAATAAAAATTCTGTCAGTAATTACTCATCCTCATGGTGTTGCAACCCCGCAAGACTTTCGTACATCTTCGGAACGCAAATTAAGATATGTTTGATTAAATCTAAGAGCTGGATCACTCCTCCATAGGTTTCTAAGGGATTAAAACTTGCCGGCCCAGAAAAGTTATTAAAGACATCTTTAAAAAAAAGTCTAAGTGACTACAGTTGCCCAATCTTAAGTTTATCAAGCGATGAAAATACTTGTTGTGTGCAAAAAAAAAAAAAATGACGACTTTACTCAACTATTCATTTCCTTCTCTGTGGGCCTCGATTGAGTTCACATAGTGTAAAAGCGCAGCGATTCTAGGTTGTACATCACACATATGACCAGCGTTGGCCAATAGTGAGCCTACGTGTGACATACAACTCAGAAGCGCTGAGCAGTTACACTACATGAACTAACTCGAGGCCCACAGAGAAGGTAATGAATAGTTGAATAAAGTCGTACAAAAGTCGCAAAAAAGTATTCTCGTCGCTTGATAAACCTAAGATTGGGCCACTGTAGCCACTTGGACTATTTTAACAATGTCTTTAATAAATTTAATGGGGTTAGAACAACATCAGCGTGACTAATTACTGACAGAATTTTCATTTTGGGGTGAACTATCCCTTTAACTGTAGATATTTTGAAGTCAAGTGCATTCAGTAGTAGCATTCAATTTACTTGTAAATGATTGTAACTTGTACTATGTAGATTGTTCATTCAATATTCTTCTTGTGATACCACTGCAGTTTGTGCTTCGGAAGTCGCATGTGTTTAATGTTCTTTTATGGTTACTTGAATATAGTATTTTGGGCCCAATTTGGTTTGATCTCCAACGTTATACCGTTAATTTAATATAATATATATCCTTCCCAGACTGCCCTGTCCGCACAATACTGCCGCACTCCTGGCATCGTACGCTGTTCAGTGTAAGTATGAGTTCTTCTCCTTCATTGGAATGAACTGTTGTAGGATCTAAATGACAAAGAAGCCACACAACTAAATCAGTTTTTTAAAGCAGAACGGTATGTGACGGTCAATTACATGTGGTTTGCTTTAATTCTAGTTTGGCCTCACTATCTTTAATGTTACAACTTTAAATCCTGTTTAATGTTATGTTTGGTGTCAAACAAGTGGCGCCTGTAATTCTCTTTCTTGAGTGAGAGGAATTGATAGCAATTTAGCATAGCAGCAGAATTATAATTAAAGTTGTTTTCTGCCTATGATATGCACCACATTTCTTTTTCCACGTCAGGCAATATATCTCACCATAGATGGTATCATGCGAACTAAAATCCAGTGCTGAGATTCTCAGCAAACCACCGAAATACAACAGCGCAAGCTCAGCATGGTACATTCCATCTGTGCACAACCTCAACGCTTAACAAGCACTAGCTTGTAAAACTGGAGTATATGTGAGCAAGAAATCTCTCTGAAGTACAGCAGGCACAAACACAGCCCCGCACATCTGAGTTAACCTAATAGTGCCCACTCGAGATGGAGCAGTGACATGGCATATCCCGGGCCCTGGGGGGGCCGCTTGCCAGATTGAGCTCAGCAATAATGACTCTTGACAGATTGCTGTAGTGAGCACATTTGCTCCGGTCTCTCCGGGGCTTTTAGCATGCAGTTTGGGCGCTATATAGGTCATAGGGGATTCTGTTGAGCCCAGTTGCCTAGGACAGCGCTATCTATTGCAACTTATTTTGTTTGCTTTAAAGGTTTACTGACAAGCTGCCATAATGGCACAATTGATGCTAAATGCTGCAGTTTATGTTTTTTTTCTTCAGTCAATGGAATTGGTTTAGCAAGGGTTTAGATTTGAAAGACTTACTGAGTGCTTGTGCGTTTTACATGATAATACATTTGTAACAACAGGTTTTTAATCATGCTGAACCCTTGAATAGCTTTAAGCATTAGTGTGTTTTGTCATTTTATTCTAAAGTGAGGATGAATGTAATGATAACACAAAGCTTGGCCTTTAAGTGAAGGTGGATTGGCCTCGTTCAGTCACTGTGCAGTCATAGATTGTCTCAACATGTTTGATCCGACAACATTTGGCATTTGTCAGTAATAACAACATCTCATCAGAATGTTTTGATTTATTCACTCTAAAACACTCTAGTAACCTGTAAAACACTCCAAACCTGTAAAATATATAGAACATTCTTACATTCTATCTTACAAAGTCAAAAATATGAAAAAGGTGTGCGCATCCTCAAACCCAAACAAGGCTCAGGTGCTGGACAAAGGAGATTAACTAAAGCAAAAAAAAACAAACGTAATGTCCGCACACTGATATGACTGTTCCAGAAAAGTATTTATTGCAGGTCTTTGCCTGACGAAAACCTGATCGAAACTATGCAATAAATACTTTTCTGGAGCAGCCATATCAGTTTGCTGACATTTACTATTTCAGTAGACCTTGAATTAATATGATTGTACACATCTGAATCATTATTTTCAATACATTTTTCAAATAAAGTTAAAGGACAAGTTTGGTATGTTACACTTAACCCTGTTTTAAGATCGTTTCTGATAAAATACTGTAGAACAGTTAAGATTGAAATTTAGACACATATACTTTTGGACTGAGAATTTTCGGTTTCTGTTGTTTAAGTGTAGAATACCGAACTTGTCCTTTGAAAGCTGTCTCTTATTTTTAATAAGTTTTAAATTGTAATTCATTTCTGCTATGGAAAGCTGAATTTTCAGCATCATTCATTACTCCAGGCTTCAGTATCACATGATGTTTCAGTCACATGATATTTCAATGTTGAAAACGGTTGCTGAATATTTAGTTGAAACCATGCTAACAAAAAATATTAATATAGTAAATATTAATATAGCATATATATATATATATATATATATATATATATATATATATATATATATATATATATATATATATATATATATATACTTTGTCTGCATGTTGCACTGTTATGAGTCATGGCTGTTATTCATAACACTGTGGTTATATTGTGTGATTCAGCTGAGCTGGGTGATTACAGTGAGGCAGAGAATTTGCCAGGATACCTGTCTGGGTTCTGCTTCATCCCCAACCAGCCTCAGGGCTTTGAAAAAGATGTCACCAAACATCACCAGCAACACAAGTAAGAGTCACCGCTCTAAACTTACTGAACTCTGGCCAACCCTTCCACTGTCACTAT
This sequence comes from Cyprinella venusta, assembly GCA_038021265.1. Taxonomy (NCBI): domain Eukaryota; kingdom Metazoa; phylum Chordata; class Actinopteri; order Cypriniformes; family Leuciscidae; genus Cyprinella; species Cyprinella venusta. The sequence goes on from CM075867.1 coordinate 20,661,879, forward strand.
TATAATCAAATATTCCTTTCAGCACATTACATTTCTGTCAGAAATTTGCTACAATGGACGAGTCTGGTTGATTTCACATATGGCTTTATGAATATTCATGAACACTCATGTGCTTTCTCAGTGCCCATTACTTAGTACGTACACTGTAGAGCTGTCCTGAGAACAGGAAGCTCATTGTACTCCGTCTTTGCCATACTGACAAATCGGTGGATTCTCAAAGATGGCAATTAAAGCAATTTACACAAGCGTTTTGTGCATATATACCTTGACTACACTGTATTGTAATGTGAATCTGAAGCATATGTCTCCATTTTTACCCTTTATTCTCCCCTTTTTTGGCCTGGGCACAGTGGACTTAACCCAGCACAGTCTGAATTCAATTATCTGAACACGGCACGAACGTTGGAGCTCTATGGAGTGGAACTGCACTATGCAAGGGTAAGTGTGCCATTGCTGTTCCATTATGTATCTACACACTAACCTCTTTGTATATAAAGAGAATCAATGAAACAAGCTCATTTCTGGTCTGTTCTATACACAAAGCTATTCTGTAGCTTCAGAAGGCTTTGTACGTTCATTGTATGGGAAAGAGTATTTTGCATAGGTTTTATGTACCATGAAAGTGAGAAGTAAGAAAAGAGTTTTCACTTTTGGGTGGACTAACACTTTAAACAACATTAAACACCACAGTTTCAAAAACAAACTCATTAATAAGTTCTCTCTCTCGTTCTGTTCCTGCTTTCAGGATCAAAGCAACACAGAGATTTTCATAGGCTTGATATCAGCTGGCATTGCCATCTTCAAGAACAGGGTACGAATCAACTACTTTCCATGGTGAGTGAACTTGCCTACTTGGTGTAATTCGGGTTCAAATCATGAAGTGTAATGACTGTGGGTGACTCCGTCAAGGCATCCTTGAATGAAGATTTCCAGTTCAATTTTTTTTTTGTGTGTTAATGTTTTATTTTAGCTAGGCCTCAGTTTGTCTGTCAACACTGAGTGTTTAAATGCTGCACAATGTAGGACAATATAAGCTGATAAGAACTTTATATATTATTCACTCTTAATTGTCCTAAAACTATAACTTAGTTTCTATTGATTTATTGCTTTTGTCAACCTATATGTGCATATTTATATTTTGTTATTAAGACTAAATGTTCAGACATTTTTAGATTCTCCACGTTTTGGTTGGACTCATTTCAAATTGTGAGAAGTGGAATAGCCGACGCGGAATGGATAAAAGCCTCTGCGAAATGATCAAATGTAAATGTAAATAGCGGCCCCCAAATCCTCATCAGCAAAAGCTCCCCCTCACACCAGCAGAGTGTTTTTCTGGCACACAAGGCCCAGCTGCTTCTGTAGCTGTTGTCCAAGCACCTCCCGTTTGAAATACACGCACAGATGCTTTCCAGGCAAACTATGTTTAGCCCAGTAGAGAAACAGGGGCTGTTTACCACAGATGTCAACTAATCTCTCAGGGCAAACGGTTGTGCTTATTGATTATTTTATCGCTCACCCCTGTAGTTCATAAAGTTCAATAGAGATGGTTAAAAAGAGTAAATATATACAACGCTGACTATGGATGCACACAGATATGTGGATGTTCGGTTTGACCAACTTAAGCCAACATAGTGCTGTACTATTTGTGTGTGACAGAATGTGTCATAAGAGGTTGACACTCCTCCAGCGTGTGTTTATTCAGACATTTGAGAGAGTGTGTGTGTGTGTGTTGTGTTGAATATAAGTATGTAGCTTCACTCGGTCATATTTTAAGTATTGATTAGAGAGACAGATAGGGCCATGAAATGGGTCAGGGAATTTTAACAGCACACAATGTGTTTGTTGCTGCCCTGCTAAAAAGCAATGTGTTTTGTGTTACAAACAAATTCTTGCTTTGTTTTTTTCTTCTCTATTTTAGGTTGAAGATTGTTAAAATATCTTTTAAATGCAAACAGTTTTTCATCCAGTTAAGAAAAGAAGCGGTAAGTGATATACTTTTTTTTAAAAACTAGATCAATTAATCAAGACGACTTAAAACAGCTTAAAACAGATTTAACTTCTGTAATGTAATCATTTCTGAGTAAAACAGGAAACATTATTTTAGGTATTACAGCTACCTCACAATATAATGCATATCACAAGACAAATTTGCATATGTGTGAAGTGAACATTCAATTAAATCTGTGCCGTTTCCTCTCTCTGTTTGCTGCTAACTTCATAAGAAGACTCCAAAAGACATCATCCCTCCCCTTTAGAAATTGCAGAGAGCAGTAATTCCTATCAATAAATCATCTTACTCAGTCAATATCAAATTAAATAGCATAATGGCTCCCATAGCACCACTGATCTTTGTTTATTTGAAATCCCTCTGTAATTACCGCCCTGCTGTCAGTGACGATGCAGAGAGATAGACACTCTTTACAGCTTATTAATTATGGAGAGTAGATGATGCATTTTGCATGTGGGGGAGCGGGATGCGACCTGACATCAGAACTGTGCCGTTTGCTGAGACTCAAATATAAGCTGTGTGCCTGAACGGGTTTCAACTGTGTCACAGACCCTCTGCTGGAGACCTCAAAACACCCCGGTGGTGTGAATAATGCACAGGGACCTTTCAGAAGCAGTTGTACTAAAAGCAGAACTCAATGATGTCATGATCCATAATTGATGCCCAGATGGCAGAGCTTGGCTGAGTGGGTCCAATTTCCCTGGACCTGGGTCTCAGCCCCTGCCATTTGTACAACCAAAAACAGTCTGGGAAGTGTGTTTACCACCCTTTGGAGTCCCCAGTGATAAATGGAGACTTGCAGATTGGAGTGTCAGGGCTAATACACTAATTTCACTCAGCCGCCATTTTGAAATGGCTCCGGTGGGAAGAAAAACGGAAGTGTCGCCTTTAATCATAGGAGAGTCGCGAATGCGATGGCTTATTGTTGTGTTTAATGTAGAAATTAGTTATTCTAAAAATGTACATATTTCTTTCATACGTTAGACTATATACAGTGAAATTAATTTATATATACAGTGTGTGTGTGTGTGTGTATATATATATATATATATAATTCAGAATGTAAAAAAAAATATGCAGGAACAAACTATATACATATACTATATTGGATATTAACATCCAATATTGTAAACTGCGACTTTAGGTTGGTAGTCCAAGGCATTGTTGTCTGTCTGTACTTCCGGAGCTCTTCCCAACACAGCCTCGCTTTTGATTTCAAAATGGCACCTGCAAATCAGTGTAAATGAAATCAGCATATAGGTCTATCCAGAGCAGAGGTTTCTGGATACTTTGGCTAGTATTCAAACGGGGGCCCAAGTTAAGAGCAAAACAAGACGACATAATGAGTGTAACGTTCAGAGCAGGAATGTCAGCGTCACCAACATCTCCTGTTTTTTGAGTTAAGCATGCAGTATGCTTGGTTTAACAGCCTCAAGATCCTTCCTTTTTTTGCCCACAGCACGAGACAAGAGATACATTACTGGGTTTCAACATGGTCAACTACCGAGCCTGTAAGAATCTCTGGAAGGCCTGCGTTGAACACCACACCTTTTTCCGGCTAGATCGGCCCGTTCCTCCACAGAAGAACTTCTTTGCTCACTACTTCAGTTTGGGCTCCAAGTTCCGTTACTGGTAAGACGTTCCTCCAGTGTTCCTATATATCCACAGCATTTGTTTTTAAACGGGGCCAAATTAAGTAGTTCGAGGAATGTAGTTTGAGGAAGTGCAGCTTGTTATGAATTGCTATCATGAATTGCTATCAAATTCATATAAATATTAAAATATATAATTTTCTTTTGTTATATGATTTTCATATTTATCACTATCATTTATCATATTTTTATACTTAGCATAAAATAGTATACTTTCCATATAATATTTAAATGTAAGATAAAGAAAATAAATGAATTAAAATATCTATTATTAGACATATTAAGTTTATTTACAAATAACATTTGCAATAGTAGCTTGAAAGAACCCAAATATATTTTTATTAGAACAATGTAAAAGTTATTCTTACAAACCTCAACACTTTGTTTTGTGTGGCATGCACATTTAATTTTTTCATAGCAGAATTTCATAGTTTTGTCTCGTTATCTGCAGTTGTGTGCTGAGGGAGGCCACAGTCACCAGAAGGCTTGACCTTCGTCGACCTGAACAAATACTCTAGTAAATCATGGGGATAAACTCTTGAAAAATAGATGATGCTCTTTTAGCCACTTTTAGATATAGGGAAACTAGAATGAGGCGGTGATCAATAATTCATCTTGCAATGCTTTCTAGATTTATAAGGATTTATTGGTGCTCTCTATAGTATAATAAAACATAGTTGAACTCTGTAGCTTTGAGCAGCAAGAGCCTTATATAAAATGATGCAATTCACAGAACTGGAGGTGTCAGGCAGTTGTGAAATATGGATTGAATCCTGACCAACATTGTACATCTCTCCACAGTGGGAGGACGGAAGCACAATCTGTTCAGTATGGCAAGGAGAAGGGAATCAAGGACAGAGTGTTTACAAGGTAATGTGAGCTTGTACTTAAGGGGTTTTGTGTTGGTGACCAGTTATGATTCTTCAGTTAATGATCATTAACACATTTGGTCTAAAAGAGTATTTATTTCTGTGGAAGTGTGAACTTATAAAATATACTACCAGCTGGTGAGGAGGAGTGCCTTGGTTCAGCAGGTGAACTTTAGAGGGATCTTTACTCACAGTTTTGAGATGTTTGTTTCAAGGTCATTTTTAAGTAAATCGGTTCACTCACTGGTCACTTTCTTAGAAACACCCCGAGTAGATATGTTCAGTCACGAAAGTACATCTCCTATCTACTAGAAATCTCCAAAACTGTTTGCCAAGCTTATGTTTCAGTCGTGTAAATAAAATCACTAATACTGTAATGTGTAATGGAACCTCTTTAGCTTGAATCAGGCTATTGTAATGCTAACATAGAATACAATTAAAAATGTAGTAAGTTTTTTTGTTGTTGTTGTTGATTTTTTTTTTAACAAATTGCTTTTAAATGGAAGTTCATGAAAATCATTTATTTGAAATGTAAATCTTTTGAAACAGTATATGTATTTTATATACATATAAATGTGTATATATAATACATTACATACTGTAGATGTAAGGGTAACACTTTACAATAAGGTTCATTAGTTAACTTAGTTAATGTATTTACTAACCATGAGCAATACATTTGTTACTGCATTTGTTCATCTTTGTTAATGTTAGTTCATGAAAATACAGCTGTTCATTGTTTGTTCATGTTAGTTCACGGTCCATTAACTAATGTTAACAAGATTTTAATCAAGCATTAGTAAATGTTGAAAATAACATTAACAAAGATTAACAAATGCTGTATATGTGCTATTCATTATTAGTTCATATTAACTAATGTAGTTAACTAATGTTAACTAACGAACCTGATTGTAAAGTGTTACCGATGTAAGATAAAAAATAAATGTAATTTATGTAAATGTATTGAAACAATATAAATCTTTTCCGAAAAATGTAATGCTTTTTGCTCTTGAGTTGTTTAATACGAAACCCTGAACGGCAACGTAAAAAAAAAATTGTATTAAAAAAAATCTAGCATTTTGAGATTAAATTCGAAACATTTCGAGATTAAAGTTGAAAAATTTAGAGAGTACGAGAATAGGCTACAGTCTTTCTTTGAAGCTGCGTGTGCTTGGCCTTGTCTCACATTGCCGCATACATAGGCATTCATAATGGTGTATAGCGAGTGTTTCACACTGTGTGTGTGTGTGTGTGTGCGTGTGTACGTTTGTGTGTGTGTTTTGTTTCAACAAAAGGAAATTCAAAAGGTGCCAATCTACCAGCACAGTACCAGTTACTGTGTCTAAATGTACTGAACATCTGGCGTTAAACATTCAAAATATAAATTGAACATTGTTGTACAATATCCCAGGAGAATATAAAGGGAACATGATACTCAGAATTCAGTTTAAAAGAACCTGATCTCTGTCAAAATAGATCACATTAATCTGGAATATCTAACTGTCTTACCTCAGACAGTTAACACAAGCTTATCATTGACCTTAGCCTTTGGTTCTACTGTGGTATGGCAGAGATTAACAGAATGCATTTCATCTCTCAGATCTCCCAGCAAGCCCCTGGACAGAAAGTTGATGGGTGTGACAGAGTGGGAAGCAGTGAGCAGGAACTCACTGTCTGAAGACATGCTGGAGACCCAAAGCCTGCCCACCCGCTCCCCCCCTGGGACACCCAACCAGTGAGTGCCTCTCCGTTTCAGTGAAACTTTCAACCTAATGAGCGAAGACACTGCAGGGTGCTTTGGGATGAGGGGGTTAGGGGAGTGATGGGGGTGGGACGACAAGTGTGTAAGCTGTATGTTAAGTGAATCTCACAATTGCAGTTAGTCACATTTCGCTCCAAAAGAAAAAAGAAAGAAATTATAGTTTGCAAAAAGAAAATGACTCAAAAATATTTTTTTTTACATTATTTTTTTTCATTAGCCTAATATATAATATATATTTTTTAATCAGCACAAAGGCACTTCAACAAATGCAAACATGTTGTTTTAAAAAAAAAAAAACACTATGTACTTTTTTCATGCAAAAACATGGTCCTGAAAAGGCTTAAATTCCTAAAGCAAAATATATTGTAACTGTAATGATTTTTTCCTTAGATTTGGGGGCGAAATAAGACCTAGTCATGTTCATTACACGTTTTGTAAGTTTTACCCAAAGTCAGGGAGTCGGACAGCTGTTCATGGAGCTCTAATAAAAACTATCACTGTTTTTCAAAGATTCAGAGATGGATTACAGCATTATCAGTAAACTAACAGTGACTGTGTTTTCAAGAAGAAAGAGAGACTGTAAGAATGCAGTAAAATAAAATATGTATCATATTTTATATAACTAGATATAACTCTAATTTTATATAACTCTAGTTATAACTAGAGTTAACTAGTATAGGATTAGAGTTAACATTTCATCATATGTTATAATGCACTGAACACTTTACAGTAACTATAAATGCAACTGTGAAAAATATATTTGTTTTAATAGGTAAGAACTCCTTGTTTACCTTCAGCCAGAGGAATTGTATTTACTCATAAAACAAACAGCTGAAAATGATTACAGCAACTACAAATGTTCTGTTAACAGTAGAAACTCCTTATATGTGCAAGAGGGTGCCCGGCTACGACCCTCTTCCATGGGTCACCTGGTGGACCATGTCATCCATGCCTCCCCCAGCCTTCCTCTTTTCTCCAATCACAAATCAGCTTCCTCTACACAAGCGAACAGCATCAGCCTGGAGTCTACGCCGTAAGTACTTCCTCTTCTTTATTATGAAAACAGTCCATCCCCAAGAACTAGTTTCAGTAACGCTTTATTATTATTATTATTTATGGTGCTTCTTAAGGTTCCCCTTGTGTTCATATTAAGCAACCACCATAGTACTACTAGTAACAATCTAGTGACCGCCCACAATACCCCAGCAACAACATAGCAAAGCGTGGATTATGCCTTTTAAAGGATAAGACTCTCCAGATGTCGTAGTCTGACAAATGAAATGCTGAAATTTTTATTCAAAGTAATTTCAGTGACAGTTTATTTGAATCTTTCAGTATCTTAAATCCCTTAAAAGAGTCTTAAAATAGAATACCCCAGAAAACCAACTCTTTTAGCAGACGTTTGGTATACTTGATTTTATTAAAATTAATGTGCTTTGTTATGCATTTCAAGTCTTGAATGTTTGCTTACCGCAGTGCCGCTCTAACTTATTGAAACATTAAATCATTTCAGTTTTTATAAACTCTATTTACAGAAGCCACATAATTTAGTGTAAAAAAACAGAAGTGCAAGTCTGTTCCTCAAATGGGAAAAGTGGTTTTTCTGCACCAAAAACATCTTATGGCTGATTGTTTTGTCTCCTTCCAATCACGGCTACCACCCTCTGTCTGCGCCCTTAAATGGCCCCGAATGGAAACTAAACGCACGCTGCGCAGCTGTAAAACGTGTTTACCGCTCTCATAGTGCAGGGCACAGAGCTTTGGATTTTAACGGTGCATGGTAAACATGTCAAGCCTTTTGTGATCCTCTTGAATAGGTCTGCAGTATACTTAAGCCTAATGACATTGCCAGTGGTTATTTGCATGACATGTGGTGGTTTTGACTTTGTTTGCTGAGCTAGTTTAATTGAAATATAACACCCCACCCCCTTTCCTTTGTTTCAGTCTTTAAACCGTTTTAGAAATGACCTGTTTATGGTTGGGGGCATCACCACATAACCTGTCTGATGATGTCCTGAGGCAAGAAAAAAACAACAACATTATTGTTAGCTTATAACATAAATTGATAGCTCCTGCAGTGTCACAAAATATCTTAACATGATTTTTATTGAAAGATTGAGCTGTATTTATATGCCATTTTAAAGGTCATTTGTCAGAATGTGATGCTAGGAGGATAGAATAAGTTAGAAGGTATATTTTAGTTTGAGTTAGATTTTGATTGGTAAGCATTCTTACAATGCTTGCAATTTATTTATTAATTTATACAAAAGTTCATTCATTCTATTATTTTTCCCCTCGTTTATGTGTTAAAATGTATGCTGCTTAACAACATATTTAAAATAGCACAGCACCATGTCATAACCAGCTACAGAATGTAATGTGCAATTGGAATTGGTTTCTAATTATGTGATATTGCTGACTTACCAATATTATGCTATGCGTATTGTCGCCTCTGTGATGAATTGCTTATGTTTTGCTTTTGTAAGTTGATTTGGATAAAAGCATCTGCTCAATTCATAAATGTATAAATTGCTTTGGATAGCCCCGCCCACAATAAAATCTCATAAGTCCAACATCTGGTTCTAAATGTGTATTATACATCAACAAATTATCTTCACACACAAAATTTGATTAATCGCAGAAAATTTAAGTGTAAAATATAATCTTTTTCTACACATCGAACGTGGTAAAATTACCAGATTGACTTTTACTGTAAATAGACAAACGTGCTGTCATATTATCGGAAAGATATTTACACTTCAGTACCAAAATACTGGCAAACTCTGTAATGTCAATCATCAAAAATTAAACGCTGTACTGAATAGAAGCATTTCAATTTCATTAACTTCTGAGTGTCAGACGTCAGAGGATGATCACCAAGAACCTGTTTTGCTCTTAAAAACATGAGATGCACTGTAACACTGTAGTTACTTACTATAGAGTACAGCTTGTAACTAAGCTATAGTACGAAAAATGAACTCCAGCTCCACTGTGCCAATTAATGGAAATGAAGGCTTGGTCTTTAGTGTGATGTGACGCAATGGTCAGAATGGTCTGTCTAGCACGTTTACATTGGAAAACAATTAAAAGCAGCTGATCTTAATGTAAACATCTCCAACAGAGCTTTATGATTTGCCCAAAGCAGGCTTCTTATGTCTTCATGGCCTAACCATGAGTATTCCCGTTTTGTTTTGTTTTTTCCACACATTGGATCATACATTAATTTACTAGTAATGTTACAACTTCTCAAACTGGAAAATTGCCAAAAAACTTATTTATGGTGTTTTGGAAAAGCTCCTGTCCCCTTGAAGTCTAAACGGTAATTTACTGTCAGTTTACCTCTTAAGAGACCGTATGTGTAAAAGGGGCAATTAACTGTAATCGGGAAGTGAGAATTTGGCATACGGTATCTTAGGGTCTTGTTGGAAATGTTTATTGTTTTTGGTTTTTTTTAGTTTATTTATGTATCATTTAAATTAACTGAACATTAATATATATGCATAACGCACAGATGTATGCATAGCTCATGCTCCACAATGCATGAAATGCTTTCTCTTCTGTTTTATCTTCCTTTACACCTTAAGAATAGACCAACATACACACACACACACACACACACACATACTTGTTAGTCTGTCACAGTTCCAAGTGATGACATAACCTTCTGCTGTAGATACTCAGAACCCAGCAGCAGAAATGTTCTATATGAAATATGCTAAACCTGTTTGATGTCTCTGCTAGCTTTTTGCTACTGCTAAACTTTTTACGAAGCTTCATTCATGAATTGGACAAAAATTATGGTATTAGAACTCTTTTATTAAAGGGATATTTCACCACAAAATAAAAATTGACAATTTACTTACTCTCATGTTGATCCAAATATGTATAATGTATAATTTTTATACATGTTTTTCTTTAATTATTATTAGTTATTTGTATAATGTATAACAAATCGAAATGATATGTTTTAAATAATGTTTTGATGCTCTTCTCAATGAAATGCAAGCATAAATATATTTATATTTATTATATATATTTTTATTTTCCCTGAATTTAATAGGTCTCCGGAAGGTGTTGAAGGGCCGCCTCCTGCCCTCCCACCCAAACAGTCCCGGAAGAACCTGAGCCAGCTTATACTGTCCCACTCACAACAGGACTTGGACAACCACATCAACGAAATGTACGATGTCCCCATAGCAACAGACAAGACCATGGTAAGAATACATCCACTGACTCACTCGACCCAGACTCTTTGTGCTGCTTTGTTGTTCCTCTTTCCAAAGTTGGCATTAATAGTCCGGCGTCCCTCCCTTCCATGGTACACCGCTGATGTGGTTGCTCTCTCAAAAAGTTATAAAACACTGGGTGGTTTGGTGCATGCAGTTCCTGACACATAAATCATTTTCACTGCCTCAGTGCGAGTTAATATTTCACATGTTTTTTTTTTGTTTGTTTGTTTGTTTTTTTTATCTGATAAGATATTTTTTTTCTTCGTCTTTTAAGAAACTAATAGTAATACAGCATTTTATGAATGTAGTATTTTTCATACATAAAATGCAGGTCTCTTTTCCAAAGTGCTTCATTCTTTTAGTATAAAATATTAAAAAAAAAACAAATACAAAATAAGGATAAAATGTGCAATGTGCAGTTTTAAATTTAAAACTTGAACATAAAAAAATGACTCTCAAATATTGACATTATTGTAATTTTTTCTCTCAAATGTTCAGCCCAATGGTGTCATTCCTCATGACAATCTTGTCCTGATCAAAATGAAACCGGATGAGAATGGGAGATTTGGGTTTAATGTGAAGGTAAAATACACAGTATTTATTTGTCTTATTGTAACCAATTGTTGATGATTTAATGATTTCATCGCCTCTTAGAAATCATCTCTCCGTCTCGTTCTCTCTTTTTTCAGGGTGGCTCTGATCAGAAGATGCCTATTATTGTGTCTCGAGTAGCACCTGGAACATCAGTATGTTTAATAAACTGTTTATTGTTGTAAATAGTGTAGTATTACCCTTTATAGGGCAGCTGGAATAAGGAAAGATTAATTGAAGAGTGACCTCTATAGGATTAGCAGTGAAATTTGTGTCAATGTTTGGTTTAAGCTTGTGTTGAAGGATTTATGCTGCTTTACATTCATAATAGCATATGTAATATTAGAACAGTCCAAATGAAGAATTAAGATCTCAATCTGTCATCTAGGGGCAAGTAGTTTGAATTTCATAATTTTCAGTCTGTGTCTCTCCTCTACAGGCTGATTTGTGTGTGCCACGACTGAACGAGGGCGATCAGGTTGTGCTGATCAACGGTCGAGATATTGCAGAGCACACGCACGATCAGGTGGTCATGTTCATCAAGGCCAGCTGCGAGAGCCATTCCGGGGAGCTCCTCCTGTTGGTGCGGCCCAATGGTGAGCACTCAACTGATTAATAAACAAATCTTTCGCTGCCTTTGACTTCACTACCATTCAAAAGTTAGGGGTCAATACAAAAAGTCTCTTTTACTCACCAAGGCTGCTTTTATTTGATTAAAAATACAGTAAAAACGCAATATTGTGAAATATTATTTTAATTTAAAATTGCCAATTTTATGTTAATAAATTATAATAAAATGTAACTAATGCATGTGATGACAAAGCTGATTTTTTTCAGCAGCCATTCATTCAGTTTTGATCGTGATCCTTCCGAAATCATTCTAATATGCTGAGTTGGTGCAGAAAAGAAAATGTAGTATTATTTCTTAAATATTTTGCTGCTTAATATTTCTTGTAGAAACTCTGATAACATGTTTATAGTATTATTTGATGAACAGAAAGTTTTCATTTTAAAATCGATGGACTCTACATCCTTCATCCTTGCTGAATAAAAGTATTCATTTGTTTTTAAAAAGACTTACTGACCCTAAACTTTTGAATGGTGCACATGAACACTGCACTACAATTATGTAAATACTACCGATAACTATAACTATATATATATATATATATATATATATATATATATATATATATATATATTTTTTTTTTTATCAAGACATTTTTGAATGGGGACGCAATGATTAAAGAATCATTTTATTTTGAGCAAAATCACTTTTGGTCAAAATCACCAAAAGGCACACAGTATGATTATGATTTCCAAACTTAAGTATAAAGACAGCCTTTGGTGTGATTAATTCACTTTCTATGGCTTTTGTTGGGGGGGAAGTATTTATTGTCCTTTATACTTTGTGGACTTAGCTGCAATCACAATAACTGTTTCTCTGTATGTAGCCATCTATGATGTAGTTGAGGAGAAATTGGAGACAGAGCCTGATTTTCAGTACATCCCAGAGAAATCTCCCACAGACACATCACAGCTGGACCAGGATGCCTGGAGGGACTCAATGCTGCAGTTAAAGGAGGGTCTTAACAATGCTACTATACTAGCCCAGTTTGATGTGAGTTAACAAACTGATTGTTGTCTCTCATACTTTTGAGTTACTTAGTTCATGTTTTTTCTTCCATTTTAGTTGCACAAAATCCAGGTTTCAAGTAATTTGATCTTTACGATCAAATGCTTTTGATCCATCAATGATTCAAAACAAAAGCTGTCTTCTGTTCTCCACAGGAAAAAGGCAGTTTAAGCTCATATGTTATTGTTTATCTAAATTGCTCATTTACAGAATGCTCTGAAATCAACAGCAATCAGGGTTATTCAGGATGTGGTCATATCAAAAGAACTTCCTATTACTTCCTGTCTTTCATTAGGTTGCTCTGATATCTTCCTGTTAGTGTGTGTGGGGTTTTTGTATGGTAATATGTTGATAAAATGTGTAATAAAAAAAAAGATAGGATGCATTCATTTTGTTTAATGTGCTTTTATGTGGCTGTGCATGGATTAATGCACAAAGCACTGGAAAATTTGAATGTATGAAATTTCTGGTCGAATACTTGAAAATTGAAAAGACGGCATGGATACTGAAGGTCATACTGAAAGTTTTTTTTGTCTATTTAATGATTTTTCATTCAGTGAGATTTTTGTAGACTGACTGTTTTTGTTTTGTTTTAAAGCAACTGTATCGGAAAAGGCCTGGAATGACAATGTCATGTGCCAAATTACCTCAGAATATTTCCAAAAACCGCTACAGAGACATCTCACCTTGTGAGTATTGTTACACGCAGTTCCATTGTACTGATAACCAGTTGTGATAAAAAAATGAATCAGTTTTTGTTGTTTTCTTGTCAGATGATGCTACTAGAGTCATCTTAAAAGGCACAGATGACTACATCAATGCAAATTACATCAATGTGAGTAGCTCATAATTATCGTTGAAAACTCAAATGCCCAGTGAAAGATGGACTATGATTAATAGTCTCATGTAATGTGTTTCTGTCATGTTCTCAGATGGAAATCCCTGCCTCCCGTCTCATAAACCGCTATATCGCTTGCCAGGGCCCGCTGCCTAACACGTGCCCGGATTTCTGGCAGATGACATGGGAGCAGGGCTCCTCTATGGTAGTCATGCTTACTACTCAGGTTGAACGAGGACGCGTATGTATACCTCTTAATGTTTGACATATAATTTTGTGTCTATTCTTAACTTTTTGAGCTAACATAATTCAATCCCTTTCTACCGCAGGTGAAGTGCCATCAGTACTGGCCGAACCCCTCAGGTAGCGCTACATACGGTGGCTTTCAGGTTTCCTGCCAGACTGAGGAGGGAAACTCCGCTTTCTTGGTTCGAGATATGACTCTTACTCACATTGAGGTGAGTGTATTTAATTGTCAACAGTCAGTATCATTCTTAATTTGACTTGAACCATGTAATGTTGCAGTTCCTAATAAAGTTACAAATGGGTGTTGGATTTACTTGCTTTAAGGGATGGTTCATTCAAAAATAAAAATGAAGAAATCATAATTTACTCACCCTCATATCATTCTGAGCCTGTGTGGCTTCTGTCTTCTGTGGAACATGAAAAAAAAAAAAGATATTTTGAAGAAAGTTGGTAACCAAACAGTTTTGGTACCTATTGACTTCCAGTGTATGGACGGGGAAAACAAGAAATTTCTCAAAATGTATCTTTTATGTTCCACAGAAGAAATAAAGTAACAACATGAGGGTGAGTAAATGTTGAGACACTTTTTTTTTCCTTTTGGGGTGAACTATCACTTTACGCCAATGTTTATTTACATTAGGCACTTGGAAAATGTTAATATAGGACTCTAGGTTCTTGTTTACAGTGTATCATTTGCTATGATGCCATTAAAACCATGTCATTTTTTTATTTACTGTTTTGTTGTTTGTGCTGTTAGAGTGGGGAGAGCAGGGAATTGACCCAAATCCAGTACCTGGCGTGGCCTGATCACGGTGTACCAGATGACTCAACAGACTTCCTGGATTTTGTGGCTCTAGTCCGGAATAAACGAGCTGGGAAGGACGAGCCTGTTGTGGTCCACTGCAGGTATTTCATATATCTGTATCACAATGAGTTTTCAAATGTAGTTTTTCAAAGAGAATCACAGTCTAATCAAGTTTTTCCTCTTTCCCTCCCTCCCTCCCTCCCTCTGCTCTGTCCCAGTGCTGGGATTGGCCGGACGGGAGTTCTCATCACTATGGAGACGGCAATGTGTCTGATGGAGTGCGGTCAGCCGGTGTATCCGTTAGACATTGTGAGAACGATGCGGGATCAGAGGGCCATGATGATTCAGACGCCGGTAAGTCGCGCCCACCCTCTTTTGTCCTGTCATATCCCCCATCAGTCATCCATTAAGGGTTTATCATTGGCTTTCTGTCTTCATTTGCTGGGACATGGCTGAATGCTGCACAGCCAATGATGACATGTTAAATAAACAACTAAAAAAAGCATTTTCACTGACATTTAAAATTCAGCTAAAGGCTGTGTGGTTTTCACACATAATGTAAAGAAGAGTTGCTCAGCAGGGGGTCTTGTCCAGGCTGGGACTCCCAGAGCTCGAGACTGGGATTTCAGCACGATACATGAATGAAGCCTGTCTGCCCAGAGACTGCTGACCATGAGACCACAACTAATTTGAGCATCAGCCCTTTCTTCTTCCTGTTGTCTGTGAAAACACTTGTGCACTACATGCTGTTCTTTTTCATTAGTGGTGTTGCTAAAGCATCTCTCTCTGCTATTGCTCATACACTTCCATTTGAACGTTTGGGGTCAGAAAGATTTTTTTTTATCTTACAATTATTCATTTTATTCAGGAAGCATACATTAAAGTGATCAAATGATCAATTATTGTTATTATTATTATTATTATTACAAAAATATATATTTTAAATTAATGTTGGTCTTTTGAACTTTCTATTTATCAAAGAATCCTAAAAAATGTATCAGTTTCCACAGAAATATTAAGCAGCAACATAATAATAAATGTTACTTTGAGCAGCAAATCAGCATTACAGAATCATGTGGCAGTGTAGACTGGAATAATGGCAGCTGAAAATTTTAGTTTTGCCAGTACAGGAATAAATTACATTTTAAAATAGAAAACTATTATTTTAAGTTGTAATAATATTAACATAAGGGCAATATTACTATTTTTACTGCATGTGTGTTTGATAAATGCAGTCTTTGCAAGAGAAGAGACATTAAACAAACAAAACGTAATGTGTACACAAGGTTGGTGTTTTGAACAAATTTTTTTATGTTTAGGAGAGATCTGCTGTTTCTTCTCTGCCTTCACTTGGTGGACAATAAATTGCTTTAAAGATTTATTTTGAAGGAGGGACCTGAGAAATATATATATATATATTTTTTGATTGTCCACATCTTATCTGCTACAAGATCGTCTACTGTATATCCATTTTTCCATCTTGCTTTCTCTCTCTTTCTCTCTCTCTCACACACACACAGACACAGTCCATGAATTATGCTCTCATCCCAATTTCACATACTGCCATCACGCTTGGCTGCTCTTGCTTGATAGACTTGACTCATCATCCATTCACTGACTTCCCCTCTGTTCTCTGTCTTAGAGCCAGTTCAAGTTTGTGTGCGAGGCCATACTGAAGGTTTACGAGGAGGGCCTGGTGAAACCCCTCAAGTCCACGCTGTGCGAATCTAACTAATGCAATGCCAGCTTTTCCTGAAAATGATGCTGAAATTTACTGACTGGATCTTCTCCATGTTATGATATCGCAGCTTCACGACAGAGCGATGGAGAAGTATCTCGAGCCAGGAACACATGACATAAACAAAGCACTGCTGCACTTTATGCTGGCAAAGAGACTATATGCCAAGCTTTAACGAGGAGAGAAAGAACGGACAACAAATTAAATCTAACAAAGGTGAATTAGGTACTTGTTGGGACTTTGAGTGTTCAGGGTTTTGACAAATATATATGTTAATAATGAAAATAGTAAAGAGATTGTTGGTGCCATATGTAAGTGTGTACGGGCAGGCCCATGAATGAATGAGAGTTTTTAAATATGGTCACCTATTATTTTGAGACAAACAACACCTACAAAACAACTTGCATCCAGGCCTGTGCTGCAGATGATTATTTGTATTTTTTTAGGAATATTTATTGTTTTAGTTAAAATGTTTAGCCCTGTTCATCAACATAACTAACTACTTACAAATCAAAATTCGTATTTCTTATGACAATTATATGTTTTTTTTTTTTTTGTTGTTGTTGCTCTCAACAAGGACTTTAAAGCACTTTGCATTACAGCTGTGATGCAAAATATCAGTTTAGCCTCTCATGCAGATTTTGAAGGAATAATTCATCGTAAAACGAAAATATTTACTCACGCGTGTGTCTTTTAAAACCCATATGTTCCTTTGTCAATAGAACAAATGTTTTGAGAAATGGTCATCCTGCTCATTTTCTTACAATGAAAGCCTACAAGAAAAAATAAAGCATAATATTTACTATATCCCACATCTTCTGAAGCCAAACAATAGCTTTGAGTGAGAAAAAAGATTGAAATGTAACTTTAATTACAGAAAAGATTCCTCCCAGGTAGTAGTTGACATAATTAGTTTTGTAAAACAAGAACCAGTGAGGCTGTTGAATATTAAATTTTGGGCCAGAAATTCACATATGGAAGATTCTTTTAAAATGCGATTGATCCATTTCATAAAATACTTTAAATTCGCACTGCTGATTAGTTGAAGGAAGAATGCCAGTCAGAAATTTGATCTTTCCTGAAGCAAACATTCCCTCATTCCCTCAAAATGAACTCCCTTATCATTCAAAATCAGATATTCTATGAAAGGGATTAGTATTCCATTTAGTTGATGTGATATCTATGTGTTGCTTTTTGTTTTGTTGTTAAATCTGAACGTTACACACCACAGTGTGTCAAATGCTGTACTGTGTTGGGGGATCAGAATGGAGTTTGTTTATGGCTGACCTGTTTATTTCTTGTAGCAGACTGCACATGCAGAATATCCCTGCAACATTAACCAGCTGAGACTGTGTCCAGTATGTGTTATTACTGTACGTTGTTGCATTTTATAATACTGTTAGTGTGAATGTAATAGCCCAAGTCACGTTCAGGTTTTCTCTAAGCCTGTTTCAACACATTAGAGCTGGTGCCTGGTACAGATGATGATTTTTTTTAGTTTATTTAATTTAGCCCTAGTTTTTAATCCATCAAATCCAACATTGGCATTTACTTTAACAAAATAGCATTGGCTTTTCATGCTAAGATGTTGCTGTTTGAGAGTTTAGTGAACACGATGTCTGATACGTAAATGAATTGTGTGACTCATTGCCCATGTTTCACGGGTTGCCTGTAGTTGAACGCAGAGTTGTCCATGCCTTTACTCTTTGTGAGGTACTATCTACTTTTACAGTCACTCATTTGTCATTTATCTGTGGTCATGCTTGCTGGAAAACCTTGGTTTTAAGACCAAATAATTCCCTTCTATGCTCAACAGGTTACAGGTTTTACCAAAAGACATTTAAAACATGAATGCGACATGCATTTGGGGAGAAACTACACGCCTCCTGTCTTGTGGAAAGACAGAACTTTTTCAACAAAGACGTACAATTGTAGACTGGTGTTCACGTTTTATTTGCTGCAAATAACAAGGTCAAGTTGTGCCACTTGTCCATTTTTATGAAAATATTATAGTGTACATACGATGTTGTATATTAAAAAGAAAGTCTTTAAAATAAAATAAGGTGTGTGATCTGAGTCATTTTTGCATTAAAATGTTCTGTTTTTTGTACATTGCATATTTGAACATTTTAATTCCTTTGATTTTGGCATGGAGGAAAGTTTCTAATGTTATAGCAGTTCCGAGCCCTCAGTAACCAGTGGGTGGTGCTGTTGGATAAACAAAATACAGAGCACCTGATAGTTTAAGGGTCAGGTTACTCATGTTTTAGGTAGAGAATAGGTTTTTTTTTTTTTTTTTTGAAAGTTATTTTTTTATGTTTTTGAAAAAGTCTCTTATAAGCTATGCTAATATATATATATATATATATATATATATATATATATATTTATAGATAGATAGATATGCTAATATATATATATGAAGAGTTCAGATGCAAAAGCCTCTAAGTGCCATTTGAAATTTTCTTATAAAATGACCATTTTTATCAAACTTGTATATTTAAGTTCATTAATTTCACTTAAATGGCAATGAATATTACCTATTAATTGTCATTTAAGTGAAATTACTGAACTTAAATATACAAGCTTGATAAAAATGATCATTTTAGAAGAAAATTTCAAATGGCATTTAGAGGCTTTTGCATCTGAACTCTTCATATATATATATATATGAAGAGTTCAGATGCAAAAGCCTCTAAGTGCCATTTGAAATTTTCTTCTAGAATGATCATTTTTATCAAGCTTTTATATTTAAGTTCAGTAATTTGAAGATTACTTATTAATTGTCATTTAAGTGAAATTACTGAACTTGAACATAATAAGCTTGATAAAAATGATAATTTTAGAAGAAAATTTCCAATGGCACTTAGAGGCTTTTGCATCTGAACTCTTCATATATATATAAAATATATGTATATGTTTAAAAATATATTTTTTTCCTGTGATGGTAATGCAGAATTTTGAGCATCATTATTCAAGGAATTTGATCATTAAATTGATCAAAGGTGACAGTAAAGAAGACATACTGTTGCAAACAAATTCTGCTTAATAAATGCTTTAACAAGTTTAATAAATACATTTAATAAATGGCCAAATATGCTGTTTACTGCTTTCTATTCATCAAAGAATCCTGAAAAAAGTATCACCATTTCCACACATAAAAATACAAATGTTGAACAGCAGAAACCTTCAACATTGATAATATACACTCAAAGGATTATTAGGAACACCATACTAATCCTGTGTTTGACACCCGTTCGCCTTCAGAACTGCCTTAATTCTACGTGGCATTGATTCAACAAGGTGCTGAAAGCATTCTTTAGAAATGTTGCGTGTTGTGGCTTCCCAAATGCTTTGCTGCATACCTCGGTTGTAACGAGTGGTTATTTCAGTCAAAGTTGCTTTTCTATTAGCTTGAATTGTCAGCCCATACACCTTATTCACGGCAGCGCCATCTTTGATTTTTAATGAGAATGAAAGCGAGGCTGTGAGGGATAGACTTGCATCTCTTCAGTGGGTTGTACTGTTATTTAATGTTTTTTCGGATTGTTCTGCTCATGAAACACTGGAAAAATATATTTCCAAGAAATGTCAGTTGACAAGAAACTCCCGACAATGTAAGCTGTGGGAAATTATAAGTAATCTAGCCGCTTTATTCAGTTTTTTACAGCGGATGCCATTGGAAACACGGTACGTCTATCCCTCACAGCCTCACTTTCATACCTGTCATGGCGCTGCTCTGAATAAGGCCTATTCTCCTCTGACTTCTAGCATCAACAACAAATGGCAACAAAAACAATCTGCGGCAACCAGCTCCACGAAACATAACAAACTGTTCCAGCCAATAACTGACAAGAAGGCCCTGGGGTCAGAGCAGATGAGGAGGAGGGAAGGTCTATCTAGCCTCCATTTTTTTTTAAATACTTCAAATCTCAACAAGAAGTCATGTCAACAATAGCCTAAGTCACATCACCCAACATCGCTTAGAGCACCTTTAAGTAAAAGTACAGAAGAACTCGTTTTTAAAAGTACTTAAGTATCAAAAGTAAAAAGTAAATGTCAATGCATTGTTTTATTATTGTTGTATGTAAATGCAGTAGGCCTACCTTATGCCTCTGAATATGACTGCCTACCCTCATATCAATATCAAATTTATTTGTAGAACACCAGTAATGGGATTGAATGTGAGATTGAATATAAAAATGCCACTCAATAATGTCCACAGGTTCCCTCAAATAGTACCTATTTAAAGATTTTTTTTGGCTTATAGTTTGAATATTTTAGCCTTACTGTTATCTTTAAGCTAGTGTGCTCCAATGACAAAAGTTGCATTTAGAAGACCAAACCCAACATTGAAAATGAAAACCAGGTTGATGTCAGAATCCAACGTCAGATTGACGTTAATCTTCAATGTTGGACAGACGTTGTATTGTGGTTGAGAATAAAAATCGGGTTGACGTCAGAACCCGACAGATTGGCGTCAAACCGTTGTCGGGTTCAGACGTCAAAAAGAAATCGGGTTCTGACGTCAATCCGAATTTTCATTTCCTACCAAAATACACCTGACTGACATTACTACTTTCTACTCAAGGACCTTGACAAAAATGTAGTGGAGTAAAATGTGTGATAATTGTCTTTAAAATGCAGTGAAGTTTGAAAGACACTAAAAAATAAATAAATAGGCTAAATAAATAAATAAATAAATAACACTCAAGTAAAGTACAGACACTCAAAAAGTGTACTTAAGTACAGAAGCTACACCTTGTATTATATAATAAAAAATGTAGCAAATGTTTCCTGAGCACCAAATCAAATGAGTTCTGGAGGCCATGTGACACTGAAGACTGGTGTATGGATGCTCAATATACAGAATTATCATTACAGGGGAAAAAAATACATTTTAATATTTTCAGTTAGAAAATAGGTCTAGGTTTGTGATAATATTTATTTTGCAATATTACTGTTTATTTACTCTATTTTTAATAAATAAATGGAGCCTTGGTGAGCAAGAGACTTAATTCAAAAACATTATTTTGGTAAACATTCAGTAGCCTACCAGGCATTTACTATCTGATCACTTTACTAAGTACCAGTCCACTACAAGAGGGATATACAGATCCGTAACACAAAGTCCAGTGAGAATTCCCCAGAACACCGTCCCTTTAAATGTATATCCACTTTTAGGGATTTAGATGACGTCATTTCCTGAGGCGAAAACAGCCACCCCCACCACACATCCCACAATCTTTCGGAGCAGGGAGAAAATCATTTACACTTATCTTAAAAACAAGCAAGAAAAAAGGTGGCTGTGCCACACTGTGGCTTAGAAGATGGATATTTCAAAGCACAGAGTTGTTTGTTGATACAAGCCGATGCTAGAGGACTTTCATTGGCGGAATATCCATCAATCTGCTGTAAGTATAGCTTTTGTCTTACTGAGGATCAACAAGTGGATTCGCGCCGCTAGCGCACGAGCTTCTCGACAGCGTTTATCCCCGAGGTGCACGCGATATCAAAACAAAATTATATTAATCACCGGTGTATAGCCGTATTATATTCCCTAGTTGTTTGTGCTATTAAATAGACATTTTTTAAGATAGTTTCGCCGTTAAATGTCTGTTAGGTGCAGTATTTCTTGCGCAAACAGGTGTCAGTGGAGTTCGCGAGCTGCTCGCTACAATTTTGACCAAAACATGAAATAGTTTGGATATTGCGCGTGCACGCATAAACGTTTGTCATTTTGTCCGCAGTTATTTTCAACCTCGTCGCCGTTGTTTACTTAAAAAGTGCTTCAGTGTTGGTAAAACTCGTGTGTAATTTAAAAGACAAAGTAATGAATAACTTGTAGGAACAGGAAAGAACCGATCAATGTTTTAGTAAGTTAACACTTAACAATTTCGCTGTAAGGAAAATCAGGAGATTTAAGTATAATATATTTAGTACAGTTAGTACAACTGCAGTTGTAGTAAGTCTATAAATATCTTGACTTAGACCATTATTATAAATACCGTCGTTTAATTAATAGAAATTATATTCTTAATGACATTACCATGATAAGAAGATGTTGATCATTTTACTTGTGATGTTTTATTATTATTATTACTGTGGCCTTATTACAAATTACTTATTCAAAATAACAGTTAGTGTATAATTTTTACACCACAACTGATTTTTATTAGGAAATAAGGTGCCAGCTGTAATTTTAATAGTCATAGTTTCTATTGCTACTTCTTAACCACACAGAGATTTGCCTTAGTGTAACCAAGATGGTCTTTTCTTCCAGGCTGGACTAACAAATCTTCCTGAATATGCTGAGCTTTCTGCGCCGGACTTTGGGCCGGCGGTCCATCCGCAAACATGCAGAGAAAGCTCGACTCCGGGAAGCCCAGCGAGCTACAACACACATCCCTGCTGCTGGAGATGCCAAGTCCATCATCACCTGCCGAGTTTCTTTGTTAGATGGCACAGATGTCAGTGTTGACTTGCCGGTGAGTAAACTAATGCCCAAGTGTTGCACAGTGTTTGATTTGTTTTCATAAACAAATCTGTTTGTTTGGTCAGTTTCAGTGTTCTTAACAGTTGTGTTTGTTGTGACTCTTTTTGATTGAGTTGTGAAGTGTTTTTCTTGAGTTGCTCAAGTTAAAAGGTGACCTTGATTGAAGATCAAGGTCGAATCTGCATCATTTTTCAGCTTGTACTTTGACAGATACTCCAGTCAGTGTGCCAGATAGAAAGCTCTCCATTGTTCGTTGCTGTTTGAGGCTGAAAACCTGAGAGAGTGAAACTAGACATCACTCTTTAGTGACTACAGATGTGCTTAGCACTTGTCACTTGACAAATGTCTTTACTCTCAACTTTGTAATTATGTTAAGATTAGGAATTCCTTCAAATAATCTTTTTTACTTTTACATCCACTTAACTTATTTGTGCTGAACACTCATAATTTATGTTTTCAGTAGGCTACCATTTCCACCTTCAATGTGTTGTTTGTCATTAAAGGGATACTCCACTTTTTTTTTTGGAAATATTTTCTGATATTTAGAAGAATATCAGTAACCAGACACTTTCTGGTCTCATTGACTTTCATAGTATATATTTTTTTCCTACTATGGAAGTCAATGGGACCAGAAACTGTCTGGTTACTGATAGTCTTTTAAATATCAGAAAATCGGCTAAATGGATTCGAAAATGGTAAAACTCAACTGTTTACCTTTGAGGGAGTTGTAAAATGAGCCTATTTCCAAAAAAAGTGGAGTATCCCTTTAAACAGGTTGTTTTTGCTGTTGTGTCTTTATGACTTTACACTGTCTTAGCATGTGAAATGAGAAGCTGTGTTCAAGCTGAGGGTTTGTGGCCGTTTTTCCTCGACATTTTCCTTTTCCAGTATAAAACCTACTCTATCATATTTGATGCAAAAACTCCCGTTATCAGTGAAGCTCTCTGCGCTGTGCAATGAATCCCTTATTGACATTGTGTTTATACTTCTTTGTTTATAATGAAAGGATTCACAAGCTGGCAAAACTTCCACTAAAAAAATAAATAAATAATTTTTGCGAAACAATGCAGGACACTTGCACAAACAATAACTTATTAGTGATACTGGATGTTAATATGCTTTAAGTTGTACTGTAACTTTCAACATACTTTTTGATGTTCATTCATGTTTGTTTTGTGCTGTAATAGTAGTAAAGAGGAAGAGATGATAGGTTCACGACACATGCTGCTTGAACTGCTACAGTGATCTGTCACGCCACATTAAAGAGCACCAAAAACACATGTATTGTTTGAATTTTATTGGAAAACTTGACTGAATTTAAAAGCTGAGACTTTATTTGATATCCAAAGTAACCTGCTCTTATCTGTCTGCATGTTGTCTGTGTCCTCTTAGCTGTGCAATATATCTTGCACTACTCCACAACAAAAATTTTTGTAGACTCTTTTTTTTTTTTGTCGAATTTGTCGATTAATCGTTTCAGCCCTAGTGGCATGGGGTCATTGGACTATGTGTCGGAGTCCTGCACGGGACCTGTTTGTTTGGCAAAACCCATAACTGTCCCAACCTGAAGAGTACCTGCATTAAATATAGATCTACTACATCAGGTAGACAATAATGATTTATTTCATCATGCAGTACAAGCAATTAAACCAACATTAGGCATCAACATTATTTGATGCATTTAAGTAAAATACAAGTGCAAGCCCAACATGATTAAAAGAAAATAATGTCATAATATCATATTAAAATCAGCAGGCATGTGCACACATAGGCATCAAAGGGGGCTTGAGCACCTGTCCTTTTTGACTGAGGTTGTCAATTACTTTAGTTTCAGTTTGCAAACGTCAGTGCTCAACACTGCAGAAACCTTGGACTGTCTTCAGAGACTACAGAGTGTGAACAAAATAAGCACAGGAATGTCTTAAAGCAGCTGCCCATCAAGTGGGTACCGAATTGAGTCCTGCACCTGAACCACAAATGAAAACGTAAATATTATTCCAACCTTTACATCAAATATTAGCGCTTGCAGGACTCTGCTGTGTGGACAGTGAATGACTTGATCCCCTCAGCTTCTTAATGCCTTTGTTTACGCTCTGGTTGAGCCTCAGGATTTTCTCTGACCTGCACCTGAATGTGTTTGGTATGATGTATGACTGAGTGTGTTGTTCAATTCAGTTTGTGCTTCTCATCTCCATTCCTATAACTGAAGTTCAGTATTTCCACTGACTGATATTTAGTGCATTTGTAGTTGTTTTTGTTAATATGTGCACATTTATGTTCCTCCTGTATATCACATCGCGAATTGATGCCAAAGTTCAGATTTTTCAACTCGAGCGGCAGATGCGAATTCACGTCAAACGCGTGAATGCACAAAAAGCACTTAATAAAATCAGTAACGCGCCAGATGCTCAATTCACGTGAGCGAGGCCTATTCACGTCTACCGTGCCGCGCTAGCGGTGGCCAATAGTGCGCATATGTGTCACATACAAAAAGTTCAGGCTCAGGATTTTTTTCACTTTAATCCCAAAATTAAGCACCAAAGTTCAAAAGACAAACCGCTGCTGCTCTCTAGAAGAGACAGCAAACATATTCTATAGTACTCTGCTTCTGAGAAAGAAGAGACATAAATATCTTTACAGTTCCGCTGCACAAACATTCAGTGACCATATGGTGCATCTCCAAGGAAAAGCCTTACAAACAGTCACCCTGGATACCCATAAATGCTGAATTGATGTTTCACTGCTCAGTAAGAAAGTGGATGTTTCAAGTTCAATTAATTTTCTGGCTTGACATGCATGTTCTCTAACTCTTTAGAGAAGCCAAGCCCTACATAGGAAAGTCCAGTGTCACAAATCATGACAAGCATACATTAGGGCTGTTTGTTTAGTCAGTTTGACTATTGACTTTTCTTTTTTTTTAAAGCTCTAATTTTGGTAGTGCATCTAAGAGATAGTTTTAGAAAGCTGACAATGGGTTGTTTTATTATAAAAACGGTGATCTGATATTTGAAGTTTCTTTCTGTCCTGCTTGCTGGAAGCAGACTGAGGAATGTAACTGCGCCTCCAAAGGCTGTATGTTGGCCTAGCAGCCTGGAAAATCTCAGCTGAACAATGTGAGTCCTGAGCCTGGGGTTCACTCAAGCACACAATGGACTCTTTGTCTGCATTCTTGCAGCTCGCTGGGATGCTTTGTACACTATGCCAACTTACTGGGGCCTGTGTGAGCATCCGGTGCTGAGCGCCTGGACTATGGTTAAACCGGCCTTCCCAACTTGGAGAAAAGCAGTTGGGTGAGATGCTTATGTGTCAGCACTCTTTAATACATGGAGATACTTGCACGGATGTAGCTATCCATAAACTACTGTTTTGTTTACTGTAAGACTAAAGAAAAAGAGGTTTGATCAGAATCTGGTTTCAAGAAATTTAAACTTATAACTCACTGCTTTTCGTATGAGCATCCATGATGTGGTCCCATTGTTTATCGTCTCTAGTAGTGACATTTATCACTTGTTTTAAAGGGTTAGTTCACCCAAAAATGAAAATTAGCCCAAGTCATTAATTACTCACCCCCATGCTGTACCAACCCCGTAAGACCTTCGTTCGTCTTCGGAACACAAATGAAGATATTTTTGATTAAATTTGAGAGGTGGATCATTGCTACATAGGCTGCCTAAGGGATCGAAACTTGACGGCCCAGAAAGTCAATGAAGAAAATGTTTAAATATTCCATGTGCCTACAGCGGCTCAAGTATAAGTTTATCAAGCAACGAGAATACATTTTGTGCGAAAAAAAACCAAACAAAAATAATGACTTTATTCGACTTTTCCTTTTCTTCCTTGTTGGTCTGAGACTTTGCTTGGCTCTTGTTTTAAATAATTTTGGTCCGTTATTATGCTTGTTGATGCCATCTGTTGGCGTTGTACAAGCAGGATGTGGTGGTTGGTCAGTGTTGTATTTTTCCTGCTCCTCCTCCACTGTGATTGAACAGCTGGGTAAAAATTGACAGTGATGAGCTCTGTATTTTACCCCAAGTTGAACAATCTTCAACTCTCAGCGACCTTTAAATAAAAACGTAAAGTGCTCAGTGTGAAATAGACAGCACCTCTTGACTGTTAGGATGGATATAAATTATGTTCTCTCTCTCTCTCTCTCTCCAGAAAAAAGCCAAAGGTGCAGAGCTATTTGAGCAGATCATGTATCACCTGGACGTTGTCGAGAAAGATTACTTTGGCCTGCGCTTCATGGATTCTGCCCAAGTCCCGGTAAGCGTTAAAAAAGTTTCTCGAAAGTCAATGCAAGATTTGCTTTAATATGTGATCACCTGATTTGATCATTACTTTCCTGTTTATTACCAACAATCTATTTTGTATTAAACACTGTATTAAATATATCAAACTAATCTTGCATCAAATTTGGCTGAAATAATTATTGTGTTAAATGAAAAATAGTCAATACAAAAAGTAGCTTTAGAAAGAATTATTTTATTTGATTCGATAGAATTTAGCACTCATAAACTTATAGGCTACAAAGTGCCATGCTTTTTTCAGAAGCTGTTTTTTTAAGATATATTTACAGACCAAGACAATTACATATTCCGTTATATAAAGTTAAATGTCATTTTTTATTTTACACAAAAGTCAGTCATCTAGATTTGAAACGACATGAGGGTGAGTAAATGTAAATAAACAGATTTAGAATTTTTGGGCAAACGAACCTCAAAATATGAAATTATTGATACATAAGTGATACATAACATAACTCTCGGACACAATCGGTCTCTCTTATGCAGTGTCACTTCGCTTTTGTCCAGTCCGGCACCTCATAGACAGACCTGCACGGAGGGGATGGGGTGTGAGCGTGAGAGTGTGAGTGAGACGTAACAGAGACATGGAGGGAGAGCAGGGAAAGGATATGCAACTGAAAGAATACACTGCTTGTTTTAAATAGCATTGAAAAAAATGAACAAAGTTCAATATGTGGTGGCCGGACTTGATTTTGTGGCACACCTCTACGAATTAGTCTGTGTGGGAAACACTTCATAAAAGTCACGTGAGAAATACTCAGCTCGGTACTAAGGGCTTAGCGTCAAGTTTCTTAAATTTTTCGCCATTGAAAGCAGAGCCGTGGAGAGCCGCTTCGCCATGCTTTCATTGTTTTGATGCCGTCATTGGAGTTGAAATGGGGGGGAGGGGTTGTGTCGCCCAGATTTGCTTCCCCCGTCTGCATTTTCCCCAGACTTACATTCATCTCCCACACAAAAACAGCATTTCATTTCAAATATGTAAAATTCTGCATTAACACTAGATTCTGCGGTAATTGGCCAATTCCCTGATCGCGGAAATTATAGGGCCCTAGATTTTTCAGGGGAGGTAGGGGGTAACCTTGTGTATTATACTTGATGCGGGCAGCGACTGGCAGCCAGTGTAGTGAGACGAGGAGAGTTTTGCATCCACTCTTAGGATCAAGACTGAACACATTGCCTTGTTGTATGGCAGTCCTTATGATTTGGTTTGAGTCAAACACAACTCCCAAAATTCCTGACAGTTTTGGAAGCTGTTTCTATTGCCGTACCTAGCTAAATTTCAGGAGCATTCTAGATTTGGTACATTCCCTGCTTAAATTGTGCATTAACAACACTTTCATCTACAATCACTGAAAATCAGGGGCTTTTTCTTAATAACATTTGTTGAACATTGCCATTTTATGCAATTTCATTTGCTTGAACAATTCTGATGGTTTCTTTTGCAGAATAAATAGTCATAATTTATAAAATTCTGTTCTACTGAATAAAAAGAACTTCAGGATGCACATTGTAAAAACTTTCATTATTGATACTTCATTACTATAACCAAGTGATAAAATATTAAATATGCCAAAGAGCAGCAGACAGAGCCCAAGCTAGTGCATAGAATGGAAAGAGGGAGGGAAGAGAATGTGAGGAATGTGTGGGAGAGATTGAGACTCCATATTCTTCCATCAGCATCTGTCTCCGCTCTCCCTCCCTCCACATTGTTCATGGATCACCCAGTTATAGCAGCCCATCTCAAAAGACAGGACAGAATTTCCTAGTGTGTATGAAACACGTTTTGCCCACCAGCCAAAGTGGCTGATGAATTTTTATTGATTTATTTATTTTTACCAGACTTGTTTAATGTTAGTGGTGTATGCAGAAAATGCCCAAACAAGTGACTCGTTTCATTTATCTGTTTTACTTTTTACAGCATTGGCTTGATGTCACTAAAAGCATCAAAAAACAAGTCAAAAGTAAGTAAAATATGTTCTTCCTGCTGAAATCACATTTTCTTAAAGGGATGGTTCACTTTGAAATTAATTTTTGATATGTTTTAGCTTACCTCAAGGGCATCCAATATGTAGGTGTCTTTGTTTCCACAATATTTTCAATTCTGCCATTTTTCGGTCAAACCGGTGTTGTCTTTCATATATGTGTATATATATTTCATATATCATATAATGGAGTTTTAGGGGGTCCACCTCAAAGAGCATGCACAGAGAAGTCAAATTTAAACATGATTTAATGACTCGTAAATGTAAGTACACATTGATGGCCTAAGACACGAAATGAGCGGTTTGTGTGAGAAAACGAACAGTATTTATGTAGTTTTTACCTCTTGTTAACAGCCGTCGAACTGATCTGAATCAAAAGTCCAACTGAACCGAACTGAACCGTCTCCAGACGTTACGCCGGAAGTGATCTTTCGCACGTCTACGTCACGCATTGTTTACACGGAGATTTCGGAAGTTTTACCTTTCACTAAACATATTTAGGTAAACTGGAAATCGCAATGGAAGACGATTAAATAAATCGCGAGTTAACTGTGACATTAATGTGATTAATCGCGATTAAATATTTTAATCGTCTGATAGCATATATATATTGTAATTGTATGGACAAAAGTGGATCAATTACATTTGGTAAAACTAGGCTACAGTAAATGAGGAAAAAAACAAAACAAAAAAACACTTAACTTTATTTTACGTAATATAATAAGGGCATGCGCTGGAACTGCACATTCTAGTTTACGCTCCTCGTTTCTCAGCAGGTTTAATGGATTATTTCAAAAAAGGTAAATATAGTTTCAGCGCGAACTTAACCTACGTTTGTGTATCATTTCATAAAATATTTTCATATGATAGAGGCCTGATAAACTCGATACATGGTTATTCACTCAGAAAGTTTTCTACTTTCTATCTAGGTAAGAACCTCACAATGTTTTGGAAAAGAGCAAAATTTTAGTTAGTCTTCCAGAGTACTCTTAGAAATAACTGTTTGTATAAGGTTAATGCTTAACTGTGTATGTGAAGGGGAGGTAATAATAAACCATGAAATGGAAACTCTGTATCTCATTACGTGAATGACGTTCATCCTGAAATTCCATTTCTGTTCTGCAATCTTTATCATTAACTTTGTAGCACAAAAAGCTATACACAAGCCATTTTGCTTTGTTTGACGTGTCTATGTTTTCTACCTTTTGCTTTATTTCAGTCGGACCACCATATTGCCTCCACATGAGAGTAAAGTTCTACTCCTCAGAGCCCAACAACTTGCACGAAGAGCTAACAAGGTTCATCACCTGTTTATACTACCATTAACAAACTAAATATTCACTCAATTGTTTTACTTATTTCTTACTTATGTTCATTATCTCTTGTAGATACCTTTTTGTACTACAATTAAAGCAGGACATTCTCAGTGGAAAGTAAGTGAAGTTGTTTCAAATTGTGTCCTTAATGTTAAAACATCCTGACATTTGATTTGTCTAATTATTATTACTATTAATAATTATTACTATTAAATCGGTTTTATTGTGTGTTTTTGAGCAATCGATTGTCTGTACTGACACATTTCCATTCTTAAAGGGATACTCCACCGTTTTTTCATATTAAACTATTTTATTCCCTTAATTAAGGCGAGTTGATGCATACCTCTGTCATCTCAGTGTATGCACTCAATCGCTCTGGTGCGTGAGACACTTTGATTGCATTTAACTAGTCTAGTTCATTCAATATGGGCCAAGCAGAGAAGCGACCAAACACCTCCATGGTTTCCGTATTTAAATACAGTTACAGGAGTAGTGCAACTCAACCTAGGACGGTGACACAAAATAAAACGTTGCGCTTTTCTAAGTGTGTAAAATGGCAGTAGGAAAGTGTGTCCAAACTTTTGAATGGTACTACTACTACAATACACATACAAAATATTGCTACTGTATTATAATATACACTTGAATAATATCGGCTGATGTATTGGTATCTGGCTTTTTTTTTTTTAATTGATATCGGCATAGGTTGGGCTCTATTATACTGATTTTTTTTGTTGTTGTTGTTTTTTTGCTACTGATTTTTTTTTGCTACTGATTTTCTCATTGTAACGAAACTCTTTGTAAAATGCTTTTTGTGAAGACTTAGTAAACATGCTTTGATCATCTTGTTTAATCTAGGTTAGAGTGCTCGTTTGACACAGCAGTGGAATTGGCTGCGTATGCTTTACAGGGTAAGTAACAAAACTGAATGTTTTTTTGAAATTAATTCAGCAGTACTATGATTTATACTACTGTTCAAAAGTTTGGGGTTGGTAAGATTTTTGTTTTTTGAAAGTTGCTTATGTCAATCAAGACATTCTTTTCATTTCAAGGGGTCATTTGAACTTTGAAAGTTTTGAGTCAGAGAGAGAGAGAGAGAGAGAGAGAGAGAGGATGTGACAATGTTTTTGAAAAATTTCTCTTTCATTCTGAAAGTAAATGACTGCTCATTAGTGTGGGTCTGAAAGCAAGGGTTCATAATCCTCCTCTTCCTACTGTGCTCTGATCTTCTACATAAATGCACAACACTGTTGGCATTTAGCAGCTTTTTTCCTTTTTTAATTAGAGCTGTTTTAGAAACACAGTCATGTAATTTCAAGTTTTGAGGGTCATGTGTTTTATCTGTTGGCGAGACTGGTTTGTCCTGGTTCTCTCTAGTTATGATATCTTCTAGTGGTGTACAATATATTGGCCGCCGATATTTTTTACACATCGGTATCATTCAAATGTCAAAATAGTACCCATGCCATGTGAACAGGCCGATAATCATTCCTGTGTATTTGACGTGTGTGTAGATGTGAGTGTGGGGTCGGGGATGTTTGTTTTTGCTAGAGCGCAAATTACGTGCGCAAGAAGACTGGAACTTGCGCGCTGTTTTCGGTCAGCCTTACTAAGGTGTATTTTTGTCCCGCCAAAGCCTTATTTGACTGGTAAATTATGTAGATGACTGACTGTTGCGCTTGTTTAACTAAGAGAACGAGCTGAGAGAGTGAAAACCCCGGTCGTGCGCGCACTCACGCTGTCTTCAAACTGTCTTGCTCTCTCGGCCACAAATTTCACATCGGTGCATCACTAATATCTTCATAACTTCGCCACCGTGGCTGCAGTGGAACAATTTGATCAATCAATCTGAATTTGAGATGTGACATGACAACAAAATCTGCAACCAGTTGCAATTCTTTTCTTCAAAAATGGTACCGATCATGATGGACCCATGATGGAGCATTCAGTCCTGAAAAATCTAAATCAGCTAAATGCTACAACCTTTGTTTCTGATCTGTAGCATTTTTCCTTTCAGCTGAACTGGGGGATTGTGACCCTGCCGAGCATGGACTTGACCTGGTGACAGAATTTCGTTTCACGCCAAACCAGACGGAAGACATGGAAGTAGACATCTTCAATGCCTGGAAGGAGTGCAGGTATAAATTAAAGAGCTCAATCTATAAAAGCATACCTCCTAGTTGCGCATTATGACTCCTTTTAAGTATGTGCTTCAAGAGGAAATCTAAATTTAAAGCAGGTGGATGTATGTCAATGTGTAGGTCATCACCTCTGACTCTTCCTGGATCTCTCCTGTCTACTCAACCAAAGCTCTACTGTTGACCCTGAACACTTCAAATGTGATTTATGACTCATCACTGTAACCTCAACCAGCTGTAATCGGCAGCAGATGTGCAGCAGCTCGGGTTGTTTTATGTTCTTTACTTTTTGTTTTACCCTGTTCATTTGCTGGTGTTGCAGGGGTCAGACTCCAGCACAAGCTGAGATAAACTACCTGAATAAGGCCAAGTGGCTGGAGATGTATGGGGTGGACATGCATATGGTCAAGGTATGCATTTTTAAAGCATGCAAGAGTTTGTTAAAATCAGGATCTTGAGGGGACTATCATCAATCCAGATAAATCTAGAAACTTATCTGTTCTTTGTTACTTCGTCCTCCAGGCACGTGACGGAAATGAATACAGCCTGGGTCTGACCCCCACTGGCGTGCTTGTGTTTGAGGGGGAAACTAAGATCGGCCTGTTCTTTTGGTAAGTGCTCCTTCACCAGATCTTTATAGCTGCAGTTTGTCAGTTCTTCACCACTAGCAGCACCAAAGCGGATTTTTACATTTATCAACATTTTTTTTTTTTTTTCTGAAATAGTTCAACATTTAAAAGACGTTTTATCAGCTCAGAGCAATAAAAGGCAGTCTATAATACTATAGAACAAAAATGGTACATTTATTAAGAGGAGAATATTTAAATTTCCCTGCATATTACTGTTGTTAAAAGTTCAAATATCAATTGAATGCTCAATGCTTTGCTGTTAAATTTCCAATATACAAATATGTAATATTATGAGTAACTACACTTAGTACACAATAGTAATTTAATGGTTAAATTTACTTTATGATAAATTTCCCCTTGCGTTACCAAATCAGATGCTGGCGCCAACATCTGTAGAACTTAGTGGAACCGGTGCTACTGCTCTCAAATGTTAGTCTGGCCTGTCTAACAGTTCTGTCATACTTCAGTAAATGTAATGACAATGACCATTTTATCTAAAGCAAACCGGTTGTCTGCACAGGCCCAAGATCACACGTTTGGACTTTAAGAAGAGCAAACTCACCCTGGTTGTAGTGGAGGATGATGAACAGGTAATGCAGGAGACAGAAGAGGTAAAGAAACATCTCGTACTCACACACAGTTGACACATGATATGCTTGTTAGGGGTGATTGAAAATAGTATGCACTCAGTTTTGTCTGTAGCTGGAATTAACATGCATCTTAAATCTCCTTTGACCACTTCTGATGAATACAATAACGTGCATCTGCAATAACACAATGTGAGGCGGGGATCTTTGTGAATCCAAAAACCAACATGTGTGTGTTGCTGAGACTGTTGACTTCTCTCCAGCACGAGTTAATAAACAACGGTCTCCCTTCAGGCATGCCTGGCATCTGAAGCGCTACACACTTTATAAAGCACTGGAGCTGTGAATGAGAACAGAAACTACCCATCACTCAAAGTTATGCCAGTTATGACACATGATGGTGTCAGACAGCAAATAAAAAAGGCTTAGGTTTGGTGCATTACAGTATTGGGTTCTGGTGAGTCCGGAAGTCTCTTGCTATTATTTCCAGCATTAATTCATCCAGTTGACTGTGACCAGTAATAAAATGATGTTTGTCATAGAAAGGTAGTAAGGATTAGTAGTCTTTGTCCTGTATGCGATTGTACAAGTTCTTCCTGAGGTGTATGTCATTGATTACTGCATATGGAGTTCCCTAGAGGTCTTTGAATTTGAACTGCTGATAAAAGTCTTAGACAGACTTTGATTTGCTTAGAGCAGATTGTGCAACTGGTATTTTTATATATTTTTTTTTTTTGTCTTTGCTATCAGTCGCAAAGGCAGCGGATTCATTAAATACATGCTCTTCATGTTTCAGAGTGAAGCCCTGCATTAGACACATTCAGCTTATGATCTAGTGTTCTCCTTGTCTTGGAGCCACTCGTTTTGCAGTAAACTGCTTACGTATTTGGGAGCGCAACATGCACTAGCCATCATTCCCAACTTGTAATGTAAAGCACTTATAAAAAACAGATGTTGTCAGCTTTAAGGGCTCCGTGTTTTTTTTTTTTTTTTAAACTAAAAGCTATGGTAATAATTAAATTTGATATTTTATAATCGGATTGATATACAATTGAACATTTTTGTGCTAAATTGTAGAGCCTTACGAACAACCACAGAAAACCTGGAGCTTTTTTTAAAAGGAAAAAAAGAAAAACACTTTTTTCGCAAATTGCAACTGCAGTTTTTATCATAAAAACACAATTAGAAATTTTCTCTAAATTGCAGTGCTAATAGCACTCAGAAATAATAGCTAAATGGCTACTGGGCTTTTTGTGTGCACTAGTGATTAGTAGTGAGTTTACATTTGTTTATGCCTTCTACATTCTTAAACCATTCATTCTGTGCTTCTTTTGTCAAATCAATGGATGAATAATTAGTGCACTGCTCTTACATTTTGTACTCTGCCGTAGGGGAAAGAGCAAGAGCACACGTTCGTCTTCCGCATGGACCACCCGAAGGCCTGCAAGCATCTGTGGAAGTGTGCCATAGAGCACCATGCCTTCTTCCGCCTACGTGGCCCCGTCCAGAAAAGCTCAGCCCGCTCTGGGTTCATCAGAATGGGCTCACGTTTCAGATACAGGTGAGTTTTTATACAGTTCATCAATCATTCATCCATTGTGAGTGTATGACAGATAATAAAATAGGGAAAATAAATTCTACAGACATAGGACAGTGACTTAGAAACTTAGCACACAATAAAACTACTCACACTGAACTTAAGCAACTCCATGGCGATGTATTGGTGCTGACCCACAACAAACATTGTTGCAATATGTTTTGGGGGGGCATGCGCCGCCAGTTACTTAGACTACTTTGTTACTTGCTTTTGTTGAAAGCAGCCACTAATGTTGTGTAATTTAAATTTGGTGAAGGGATTGGCTCTTAAAAGTATTACATGTCTTTTTGGGTAATATGTAGTTTGTATAATAAACCCATTATAATCATGCCCCGTGGTCGGTTGAATGTTTTGTCTTTTGCTTGGCTTGAGATAAGACTTCTTTACACTATCTGCTGCTAAGTTGTAAATCATACCATGGTTTGGTTTAAACATGGATGCTCTTACTATGGAATTGCATCTTATCTCCAGCTGCCAGCCTGGAACTTTGATGTTGTCCAGTTCGGCTTCCTATTGGCCAGTTTTTTTTTTTTTTTTTGCCTACTTTTATTTTCGCACTTATCCAGGCTCAAGAATTAACCTATTTTTATGTTAATGTATTGTTTATTTTCCCCTGTGTGTGTCTGATTGTCTCATTTTTTGTTAATTTGTTTGCTAATGCTGGTTGGTCTGCTTATCTGCTTATTGAGTCAGCAGGGATTTATCAGGAAGGTTTTAAAGATATGCATATAATTAACGTTAATTTCTTTTATTTGTGGGAAGTGGGAAGACCGAATATCAGACAACTAAGGGGAACAAAACTAGACGATCTGCCTCGTTTGAAAGACGACCAAGTCGCCGTTATTCTAGAAGAACCATGCAGAACAGAGGTGAGAAAATAAACTGTTCAGTGTTGGGGAGTAAAACTGCTTAGTGTAATAACTCTACCAACCTTTTCAATTACATGGCATTCTCAGGTTTAAGACATTTTGTTTATTTAATGGTCCCAACAAGTAATATCCCAATGAACCAGCCATTACTTTTCTTTTTTTTTATCCAGAAGTCCCTGTGCAGCTTTTTTTGTCCATTTTTGCCTCCGATAAATGGTTCTAATGAAATCAGCTTTTGTTTTGTTTTTTATCAGCTCCTTCAAATAGTTGATTCTTCCCCAGCACTGTTTCAGCTACATATACTGTACATATTTCTGTTGTGACTTAAGCTTTATGTGATCTTGCATAATACCATGCTCACTATCTTTTGTTATTTATTTTTTTCCCTGCAGGTCCTAACAGATCATTAGAGTAAGTATTTTACATTGCTGCATTGTGAAATGGAATTTAAATTTTCTTTTGTATAGTGATGTGACTTTCACTTTCAACTAGGGCTGGACCCGAATATTCATTCGGTGGGTTGGTATTTACGGAAGCCCTGAACCGCAACGTAAAAAAAAAAAAAAAAAAAAACACACAAAAACTAGCATTTAGGGAATAAAGTGGAAACATTTCGGGAATAAAGTCGAAACGTATTCGATTTCCGTAGGTATACCTACTTCCGTCTTTGAAAATGTGACATTCGAATATCTTTTGAGTTAATTTCTAAACATGATTTGAATGTAAAATAGGGTATGAAGTACTGCTGTTTTATAAGGGTGTCAAATCGAAATCGATCGAAATTAATTCACAATCTCAAACTTCAAATTAAAAAATGGAATCATCGATGCTGCCATGCCCCCATGTCACGTCCATTCGGCTTGCCAAGCGCAAAAAACATGCGTGTTTAAGTGCTGTGAGTCTATGGTCAAAATTAGCTACAGCCGTTAAAAAGATATCATGGCTATCTAACTGCAGATGCAGGAGACCCATCAACAGAACTTGAACCCCCTCCTCTTTGATTGAAGTCGCAGGTGTGGAAGTTTTTTGGATTTCAACTAAGTAATGTTGACAACGTTCGCTCTTCAAAAAAGCCACAGTTTGCAGACATCCTCGCGGAAGTTCCGGGAGACCTTGCGTGTATGCCATGTGAAGTGCATGTAAGACAGAGAACATCCTGATTGGCCGATTAATAAAAATCGAGAATCGAATCGAACCATGACCTTAGAATCGAAAATGTAATCAAATTGAGGATTTGGAGAATTGTGACACCCCTACTGTTTTACTTCATTCTTATTCCAGAGGAAAAGTGCATTACTAGTCTGTGAACAAAGACCTGCTGTCAGGCTGAAAGTCCCCTACTTAGTACCCCTACTTAAACTGTGATTCAGAGTTAAAGATACAAATGTGGACAACTTTGTAGTGCTGATTTATAGGGACTTTCAGGACTTTACTGTGACTAATACGATTTAGAAATATTTGTAGTTCCTGTGGCACGCTATACGTTTTAAAGTTTTAATGACTGCGAGGAATGCTAGGTGTATGACAATTCCTCTTTGAGCTAAATTGCAGAGTAAAACGTTTCTCACGAGAACAATAATCAATGATGTGCACTTGACTCTGATATCATGGCAGACACTATTGTATTAGTTCGTTGGTAGACGGTCCATCTGCCTTTTCGAAAAGGTCTGATGACAGAACTGTTCAACCACTGCTGTTGATTTCATGTGCAGACAGACTGTAGCCTAATCTTGATCCTGGGAAGGAGACCGGTATACATGTACACACAATCTTTAGCTGACTGTGTTTTCTAAAGGGAACTAGTGCATATTTTTAGGATGAAATCTACAGAAACTTTTGATCATGAGGCCCCTGGTCACATGCTGAAACAACATCAGGAATGTCTTGGCTCATGCTGATCCAGTGTTGGTTTGACATGGCCATGTTTTCTGGTCACCTCTATAAAGAGACCATCTTTGTGCTCCCTTCTGAAGCCAGTCAACAGTAGCTTATAAACCCTGACATAGGTTATATATCACTCACATTTTCTCTTCTCTTTCCACAGTAACCACAATAACGGAGTGAGCCCAAGCTTAGAAATGAAGGTAGTACATCCTTGCAAAAATATATATATTACAAAAATATATTCTTTTGTAATGTTTACAAATGTTTTAATTTAGATTTTTTTTTATTGTTTTTTTTAATCTAACATTGAAATAAATGTCGAGGCATATTTCACTACAAACTTGATTGAAAATGATTGCAAATGAGTAAACTAAAGACATCTCATAATAATGTGAAAAGTCTGGGCACTTTAAAGAAGAAGATACTAAAAAGATACTAAGATACATACTGTTTAAAGGTTTGGGGTCAATAAGATTGTTTTAATTAATACTTTTATTCAGTAAGGATGTATTAAAAATGTGACAAATCTTTTTTTTTTTAAATACCGTTTCAAAGAAATGCTTTATGGAACATCAAATAATCTTGAAAAAAGTGTCATGGTTTCTACAGAAAAATTAAGAAGCATATGTTCAACGTTGATAATAAGAAATGTTACTGCAATAAGTGTGCACCGATAATGGTTGGGTTATTTGAGTAATGGCTGCACAAAATTCAGCATTGCCATCACAGAAACAAATCAAATTTTAAAATAAATTGAAACAATTATTTTAAATAGCAACATTTTGGTTTTATGATCAAATAAATGCGGCTTTGGTGAGCATAAGAGACTTCTTCCAAAAAATATTACAATATATTACCAACCCTAAACTTGCAAAAATTCACGTCACAATTTGAGTAATATAAATAAATGTTAAATATGAATTTGGCTCCTTAAAAGAAACTTGAACCATTAATTATTTTGATAAATTATTCAGCAAATTTATACTGCATATTTCTAATTAGTTTGATTTGGACTTGATTATTTTTTATCATGCACTTTTATCATGTTTGGTTTGGCACGGCTATTTAGCTTGGAGTGTTTTTGTATCTAAATGCAGCCCACGCACATCTTTCCTCAGCCCGCCCAAACACGGTCTCCCTGGTCCGGTATGCCTGTGGTCAGCCCCCCACCCTCTGCACCAGGTCCTATGGAAATCGAAACCCTCCCCAGAAGTCCCGGTGGCAGCCAATCGGACAAGAGGAGGTGAGCTTCTCACAATTTTAATGCAATAAGACCTCTAAGCAGGTTAATCTGATTCCCTGCTGTTACTTCAGGCCCACGCACAGCCAGTTAACATCACTTTGGCAGAGTGCAACACTTGTATAAATGATATGTTTGGGCTGTTTGGTCCTGCTGGGCTGTTGGTGAGCTGGTGTGAGGTTGTGGTGCTGGCTGGTGACTGGTGTTGAAGGTGCTTCATGCTGTTTAGCTTTGACGTTGAGCAGATGGCTGCTTCAGCACTGGAGAAAACGCCTGCTGGGCTGACAATATACGAACTCTCTCTTGACGTGAAAGGACTCTTTCTCTCTTACTTTCCCCCTCGTCTTGCTCTATCTCCTGAGGCTGTCTTTGTGGTTATTGTGCTGTGCAGAGCTTTGCCTTAAACTTGAAATATTGAAAAGAAATTAAATTGGAAAGTGGGATTATTATTATATAAGTGGGATTATTATATAAGTGTTGGATATGTTGTCCTGTCTTATGAAAAATGTGATCCTCGTTCCTTAATGTTCTAGTTTTTTCTTTTTTTTTTTTTTTTTTTTTTTTTTTTTTTTTTTCCTAAACTCTGTTTTAGTCTGATGTTCTGAAACCCCAGTGGCCTTTTCATAAGGCAAGGTATGTACACTCATGTTTTCAACCCTTCATAGACTCTCTTCAACCAATCAGTGCATTTCTGAGGGATTACTTGTGATTGGCTTTGAATCAGTTTTTTTTTTTTTTCTTGGGCTGGGAAAATCAGTATCAACATCAGTTCTGTTATTGCTTGATTTATAGTCCAAACCAACCAACCTAATCAGTAGGGTACCTGTGATCTCAGCTGGACCAATAGAATGGTTTGTTTTAACTAGGGATGTCCCAATACCACTTTTTCTAGGGGGTGTTTATGGGTAGGCCTACTATGATATTGGACTACATGGCCTATAATAAAATATAATGAATTTCAAACCTGAACCAAACATTTTTTTTTCAACAGTCTGCCATTAGTCTTTAGTCTGCCACTAAAAAATGGCATGTTGTGGTCCCGATACACTAGCCATGTCAACGAAACGAATGAATGAAAATTTGCTTATCAATGTATATCTAAATTCGCACATACATCTTTGTAGAACTGCAGCCAATGAAGAATAGAAGATGTTGCAGCCAATGAGCCGCCGGTGGGGGGCCAACTCAACCTCCACGGGCAGTTTTTAATATCTTATCAGACAATAACTACAAGGTTTTGCTTTATTATAATTTTCAGGACAATTAGGGCCAGATTTGGGACAACAGCTTTGATTTCGGGACTTTTCGGTAATTTTTCGAGACGTCTGGTCACCCTATGTGGCGGCGCGCACACAGTCTCCACTCGGACGCGCTCTTCAATCTATCGCTGTTGCGGACTCTCTCTATTCGTTCCAGTGAAATCACAAAATATATGTACTAGTCCATCAACAAGATCGCCAGGTCAGCATCTCTGTTGCATCCAGTGTTGCTTTTTAGCTCGCACCAACGCGTGAAAAGCCCCATCTATGGAAAAGCCTGACCGAGTGAAACTCTTGTCTGGTTCCTCACGCGGTCAGATTATCTTTTCCTTTTACTAGTCTCTTCCGACCGCATTTTCTTTGCTTTTTTCATCGTCTAGTATCACGTCTGAAAATGAGCGCAAGTGTCTTCAAATGTTGTTGTTGATGTGTGTGACGTCGTTGCCATAAAGCATGTTGTGATTCTCGCGAGATTTGTCGGGGGCACTCCTCTCAAACTTGCACTGCTGGTTTTTCCATCAGCGCCCCCCCAAGCTTTACTACCAGGACGATTTGCCCTACTATGAGTTTCTTTACCACTGAAATGACTTTGAAGCTGTTATATTAAGGTGCAATTCTTGCATAGTGTGCCTTTAACTGGATGTCGCAGCAAGAAAAATGCTAATATTCAAGCAATGTTAGATAGGTATTGGATCTTTTTTTTTCTGATCTCCGATCTTGCGTTCTGGGCCTGTATCAGCACAAAACCGATGCTGTGAATCGGATCGGGACATCCCTAGTTGTAACTGCCAGATGAAGCAGTGGGCTCTCAGTTGTTTGCTTTGTGACTGTCCTTTCCATCAAACTTGACACTAAGGTGGAACAGACAAGTGGTTATCCCTTCTCCACTCCTTTCTGATGACAATTTCTCACTTCTGTTCTTCTTATCTGAATTGATGCTTTAGTCCTATTAATGCTCCTCACTAACCAAACAAACCCCCTTCTGCCCAACCAAGTAAACAGACTAAAAATGCTTTCTTCTCTATGATTCTGTCCATTGAAGTGTGTTTTTAAGTCATTCAACCCTCTGTGTCACCTTTCATCTGTCTTACCATCTGCTACCCCACGACCTTGTTTTCCCATTGATCCATTTACATTGCTACATCTTTTCATGCAATAATAAAGTTGTATTTAATTAAAAAATTATAATAATATTGTAGTATTAATACTAGTAACAGTTATTTTATTAAAATGAATATTAATTAATTAGTCTCAGTTACAGTAAAAAAAATATTAATTTTGCTTCTCAACACAATGATTAATTCATGAATAGCATCGAATGAGTGAGATGGATTTAAACTGATATTTTGTTTGAAGATTGATTTGTGAATCTGTTCAACTAATAGTGTGTCTCAATCGGCTCCCTAGTTCAGTAGTCAGGGCACTGATCAAGGAGTCATTTTAAAGGCTGTCTTGATTGTAAAATCCTTCCAGTTCACTGAAACGTTCGCTCCCTAGAAAGTCCCACAATGTACCGTGAAAACCAGCAAGCAGCCGAAGCACCAATGCTCACTATGTTCCCTTAACAGAAGTTCTAAAGCGTGAAACATAAATCACTTGTAACATAAACTCACT
This sequence comes from Cyprinella venusta, assembly GCA_038021265.1. NCBI lineage: Eukaryota > Metazoa > Chordata > Actinopteri > Cypriniformes > Leuciscidae > Cyprinella > Cyprinella venusta. The sequence goes on from CM075867.1 coordinate 20,704,168, forward strand.
ACACATAAAAAACATGAGAGATATGTTTTTAAAAAGCAAACCATTATTAAATTATATGTCAGCATAAACATGCATCGCTAGACAGAAACTGAACATAATCTAGCTAACATTTATAATTAATTTACACGTAAATGTTGCACATAATGAACAAGCAAGATGTTTATAATAATGTACTTTAGATAACATTTAATAATAAAAAAAGAATACACGAGTTCTGCTGTTGTACAATGAGGATGTTGTCATGTCACCTGAAATTGTCCGAATGTCTAGTAAGCCAGGGTCGTTACTTTCCTTACCAGTGCCCAATTCGTGTACACGATGTACTGGTTCACAATCTAGAATGCTAGGGAGTTTTGAGATGCACTTGGAGGATTGAGACTCTAGGAACATTATTTGCAAATTGAACATCTCAGATGTTCATTGTTGAATGCAACAGCGGCAGAAAATATATGATTTATATGACTTAAAAGAGTAGTGCATTCAAATTAGTGCAGTCATCTATAAACATCTTAATATATCATCCTCTGCCTTAGCTCCTTCAACTTTTTACCTCGTTTTATTTCTCTTTTTGTTGCCTTAGTACGCTGATTTCTCCAGTATTCCTGTCCCCTCATGCTAACACTCCCCCCTCGTCCACTGACCCATCCAGGCTTCACTTCTCCCCATTCAATCCCAGCACTGACTCCAGCGTGACCGCCAGGCAACTCCCTGCTCCTCCTCTCAGACACGGATGCTGTCACAGCTCCTCCACCCCCGCATTCCTCGGATACAAACTGAGGGCCAGGGAACGCCAGGATGAAAGGCATATTCTCTGTCTGAGATCAAGTGAAACTACCTGGACTAAAGTCTTCCACTCATTTTTAACCACAGAAAGCGTTCCATGCCCTTCCCCTCTTAGACTGAAACCAGCCAGAGTGAAAAGATAACCTTGCCTAACTTGGTCATTATTCAACCAGCTTTGTCACACAGGAAATGTCCTGTTGACATTTTATTTTAGCCATTTATTTGGCATATGTTATACTTTGATCAACATGCTTATAGGTTTACTTGCTTGTTTAGACCTACTGTACATTTAAAACAAAGTTATTAGGTGCTTTTCACAAATAGGATACAACATAGAGCATTACAATTTTACTGAATGGAAGTACAGTACTTCACTCTTAACTTTCCACCTCAAGAGGTTGTATTTATTTTGAGGTTTGCAATTTTTTTAAACCCTATTAGTTTTTAATTAAATAATATAAGCATTGTTAAAAAAAACACCAAAGTGGGTAACAGTTCTGCCTGAATTGGGACCTGTTTATTTTGTTGAGAAAAAAAAAATATTTCCATAAGTTTTGTGCCTTTAGGGAATAGGGAAACCTACTTTTCCCTTACCTACTTTTGTGGAAAGTGCTACTAAGATTATATGTTTTATTTTAGTATATCTCTGTGTAATCAGAATTATCTGATTATGGAACTTTGCCATAAGTTCTTATTGGGGTGATATAAACATTTTAACCAGTTACCAATGTAAAAGTGCAATATACATGTTTTTTAGATTGTCCACAGTACAATTATAACCAAAGGACAGCTGTATCTTACATGGCTGTAAGACATGATTAAAACTAACAAACAAAAGCAATTCCCCATTGTTTGTTTCAGTTTCTCTTTAGGTCTGTGGTATATTTGTTTTGTTTTGGAACTCATGTGATGTTAACGTTTCTGTAAATGTTCTGTAATTACTTGATCTCTACAGGCACTGAAACATGTATAGTGCAAAGTGTTTTGGGTTTAGTCAGTGTGGCAAGGAATTACGTGTCCAAAATGTAGCGCCCTTTCCAGAATACATTGCTTTTTCATTACAGACATTACGTGTGTGTGTGGGGGTGGGGGGTCCTTTAATCTAGATCTAGAGGAATGTGTGTGGTCAGTTGGCACATTACTCTGTTAGATAACGATTCTTTTCCATTTGTGTGAGGCTACTCAGTAATGCGTGTCTGCTCAAATTTGATTATAAAGATTTGATTATACCCTTAGAGTTGTGCAATACATTTCATATACATGTAAATCTATATTGCCCAAGCCTAACACCCATCTAGTTTTGAGTGTCTTTCACTGGGTGCAAGTTATTTTCTTTTTAAAATTTTGACCATCACATATTTGGGATGTTATTCTGTGCTATTGTCTACGTAGCTGTTACTTGAGGTTGGCCCAGCTTCAAGGATTTTTGTCCAGGTGAGTCACATTTGTCATATCTGTTGCTGTGGACTTATGAACGAGCAGCACATGGGGGTTACATCCTATAACTGACAAATGGTAATTAACCCTTTCATCCTTCACAGCATGCCCTTGGTGACTGACCTCTTGGAGACATGTGTTGATGAGGTTCTTCTGGCCAGTGTTTCCACGGTGACGGCAGAAGAAGTGGGACCAAGTGATGCTCATACCACAGCCAGCACTGTCACTGAGGAGACCCTCTCTCTGGCTGGTCAGTTAACACATCACAGATACAATGTGATGCACTAACATGAAGTGTATAAAATGAAATAGACAGTGTTAAATGCTTCAAAGGAAAAATCAGGTAACAACAATTGTATAATGTTCATTAGAGTCAAGTGCTTTTGTAACCTGTTAAACACTGGTTTACCAGTTAAAAGTTAAACACTGGTATTATCTGCTTCCAGAATAGGCCAATTCTGGTTACAGAATAATAAAGAAAACTGCAATATTGACCAGCGGAGAATTCGCATCAGCTGTATGTGTGCTTGGCCATCATCAAGTGGTGTTTCAGACTGGACTTGCTGTGGTGATGATAGCTCAGTTCACAACGACAAAACACACAGATCACTTTGGTCTTGTCAATGGGACCATGTGGCAACTTTTAAAAAGTAAACTTTCCATTCAGAATCTTATTGGCATCCATTTCAGCGTCTCGTGCTTGTCATCCACTCAAATTGTAACGTTAACCAACTATTTGGCCGGCTTGCAAGCCCAATCAAGTGTGTGCGGCGCTGTGCCTGTTATTTTGATTCTGGTCTAGCTAGATCCACTTGCGCTTTAGTCGATGAATCAACAAAAGGTCCTGGGCGCATGTCACGCCCTGTTGCAAAAGTATGTATAATTATATATGAGTAAATCATTTTTACTGATGCAGATATGTTAGAAACGAAGCATCGCGATACAAATTCGAACTTGTATTGATGCACTCTTATTTAAATCGAATGCGAAACGGTGCGAATCGGTGCGAATCGGTGAATCTTACCATCCCTAGTATATACATTTATATATTTGAATTAATCATCTCATTTATATAAAATATCTAAAAATCTAAAGGCTTTATGAAACAAACTACTATTAGCATAGCAAAATCTATATTTTGCTCGGTTTTTAATTTGATTATTTCAACAGTCCTGCATTTACATTCTGTACAGTTATGGTGATGTCACGCTCTGCCTTTCCATTGTGTGAACCAATTAACTCAAGAGTGAACATGTTCTAATCCCCACAAATGTACATGTGTTTCCATCTGAATGGCCTCTCATTGTTTAGTGATGATTACTGTATCTGTTCTCATCCACAGAGGCTGCAGCTCGGCTCAAACAACTAGAGATCGAAAATAGTCCAGTGTCTGCTCCAGCCAGAACCAATGTCAACCTCAACATGAACAACCAGGTCAGTTCAGCCATCCAGAAGCCCCCACAAACACCGAGAACAAAGCTTTTTGAAAATGACTTCACAGCATCTGATTAAAGCTTGACAGACTTACAAGGAGTAGACACTGTGTTGGCCACTATGCCACTCTAACCTAAGGATGCACTTTACATTAAATGATTGTGACAGCACACGCACCTCCGCATCCCCTAGACACTATTCACTACACACAATAGGCTTTTTTTCTCTGATTTTGAAAGCTTGTTTTACGGAAAATGACGAGTACTAATCAGCTGTCTCATGAACGTAACCAGCACATTTATCCCCTAGGGCTGGAAAAAATATCGATTTGATTTAAAAATCGAGTTGGTAGGACAAATCGATTCATATTTTTTTAAAAAAAAATATTTATTTATTTTTTCTCCCCATCTTCAGTGGGTACCTGGGGTTATGTAGATATGAATGTCTCATTCTAAGGTAATAAAACATTATGGTTTATTAAGTAAATTCTTTATACACCACTGAAAACATAGTTATGGATGTCATATTGTATTTCTGTTTATAGATACTCAAAATACAATTTTTTTTTGTATACATTGCACCTTTAAATGTGAATAGGGAAGATGATTACTCATGTTATTACTGCAGTCAGTGATACCTATATGTTTTCCAGCTCAGTGCTACGTACAGTCTTTTTTTAACCTGATATTTATTTCAGCCTTCTATATATTTAAGCAATTAACAGAACACAAAAACAGTGTTGATACAAATTCATCATTACACATTGAATCTTTGATTTGTGTGCAGGAGGAAGTGGTGAAACTGACAGAGAAAAGTTTAAATAGTGTGGGCAACAGTCCTGTCCTGAACCAGCTCAAACCTCCTGATGAACTCAAGAGCAACATCCTGAAAGCTCAGGCAGAGGCAGCACTCAAGGTATTCAAACACTCTCACAGGCAGAATTAGTTTTTACGTGCGCAGTATTATATTAGCCTATTCTAGGAAAGTTTGCTGTTTGTCTTCCTTAAGGGGGTGTGAGGGGGGTCTTTGATTTTATGATTTTTTTACACAGTTACAATGCCGGCATGATAATAGATACAGTGGCTTGCAGAAGTATTCAAACCCCTTCATTTATCTCAACTTTCATGTTGCTGCCTTATGTTATGTCAGACCTTATTGTGCATTTATTGGCTTTCAGAACTGATTGAGGCTGTGTGTGACCTCCTAACTGAACTCCTTGAAGTGCAAACAATAAGTGCAAGTGCAATCATAATCAAAGTTAGCATGCAGACTGTTTATAATTGTTTTGAAATAGCTGTTTTGTTTTGCACCGGCGGCAGTTATAGGGTTAATGCGGTGAAAATTTCACATTCACTCAGAGTATGGAGAAGTCAGGCTAGCTGCAGCCATCACCAAGGGCCAACCAGTGACAATGAATGAAATGAAGTGAACGCAGGCCATAGTGTGACATGCGTAAACCAATGGTGTAAACCATTTTTACAGATTTTTATTTCAAAGAAATAATGTTGCCTACGTAATGTATATTCACAAAACTTACTATATCATAGTTTATATTATTTTATTACATTTGTATTTGTTGTTTGAAGAGTAAAATAAAAAATTGTATCGTCTTTATGCAAGTTTACAACCGGCAAGTCGTCAGACTAAAAGGAAAAATAAATAAATAATTGGGTTGGTCCTAAATTGACACGGTCGGTTGGGTTACGGCAAACAAGAAAATTTTAAGGATGGCCTAACAGAATTAATACTTTTGCAAGCCACTGTATGTTAATGTCAGGTATACTATTACATGAAGACTTGTGCATTCCATGTATATGTTTGAAAATGTTCAACAATCTCTTTGTTCAGGATTCTAGAGATGAGCTTGGATTGACTCCAGACAAGAACTGTAACCTACACGAGGCAGCAGCCAGGTATGATGTATTTCGGGTGAGAGAACGCTGCTGTGCAAACTGTTTTTGGGTGAAATATTTACTCTATGCACTACGATTATAAATGACAATGTAGCAGCTGAAATTCAAGGTCAGAAAATGTTGAAAACAGAAAACGTTGACCAGAAAACAACGTCATAAATCGCTATTTTTCTGGATTAAACTTGTGAATTTTCCCAAGATATATTCAGAGATGATAAACAAGATGTTATAGAATAATAATTTAATAAAAAAAAACAATTTTGACAAAAACTGACATTCAATCTATATTGGACCTTACTGAAAATGTACCAGCGCAACATCTGACGGGTTTTCCCAGATCGCATCACATGTTCTCTTGTTGTAACAGTTGACAGATAACATAGACACAAACATTAAAATTGTTGCATGATTGTTATAATAAAAAATAAATAGATAAGATGTGAATGGTGGATGTTTGTCTCTTTGTCAGACTGATTTGTCTTGGGGGCCGTATGGGAAGCACAACCTCTCTGCCAGTGAGTGGGAGAGCGGAGCGGCAGGAGTCCTGGGACCTGTTCAAACAGCCCGGCCGGCTGCCCTGCTCTACTAGCAGGTGAGACTACAGCACAGTGAGCACACAAAACCTAGTCCAAGTACAGTGAGAAGATTGTACTACAAAGAAGCATCGCTTTGTTGTTTGATTGTGTGGATTATAACATAGTGGGACCAAATGGTAGTGAGTCTGTGGGCCTGTAATTCTCCTGGGACAGTGGAGCACAAGCAGGTAGTCATAAACTGGGGCACACCCAGATTAAAGGAGCCACCTGGTCCCCCCCATCAGCAAGCCAGAGCTTGTTTTATTTCTTCTGTATATGATCATACACTACTAACATTCAAAGGTTGGAGTCAGCAAGTTTGCTGCAGCAAGTTGACCAAAAGTGACAGTAATGACATTTATGATGTTACAAAAAATATATATATTTCAAATAAATGCTTTTGAATTCCTATTTATCAAAAAATCTTATCATAAATATATCATGATTTACACAAAAATATTAACAGCTGATAATAATAAGAAATGTTTCTTGAGCACCAAATCAGCATATTAAAATAATTTCATGCGACACTGAATATTGGATTAATGATGCTGAAAATTCAGTTTTGCATCACAGGAATAAATTACACTTAAAAATGTTAAAATAGACGTATTTCAAATTGTAATAATATTTCACAGTATTACTCTGTTCATTGTATTTTTTTTTTTTATCAAATAAATTCATCCAGTGATAAGATAAGATTTCAAAGATATTTAATAATCTTACCAACCCCAAACTTTTGAAAGTAGTGTGTTAACAAGAACTGGCAAGAATGTACATAAGGGGCTCGACTTTGGACAAATTTGTGTGATCCTGCTCTTAAAAGCTAGACTGAAATGCTGCAGTTTTTAATTAAATGTTTAATACAAATAATGTATTGAAAAAAAATTACCAACTGTACAATAACTGATATGATTAATATATGCTGTAAAATACAACTTAGAAAAGAAACTACCTGTAATTCACAGCATGTCCAAAGACAAACAATCTATTCTCGGTTCACTACCTTGTAATGAACTGAGAACTTTCCTTAATCTAGCATTAACATATCCTTAATATAGCTTGCTGTTGCCATCTAGTGGCAGCTGTTGATATGTAGTGACCGATGGGTGCAGTTATAGGTTTTTTTTTTTTACAGTCTATGGTCATATTGCTGTGGTCTGCCTGGAAACATGTTCTTATGTAAACGTATATACCCATGCCATAGATTGACTGTACAATTTGCTGTGTACACTGACTTAGAGACACTCAGCTCTGATAAGTCAAATGATAATAGAAAGATATGTAAAATAAGTCTTAATGTGGATGATTTTTTTTTTCTCTCTCTGTTCTACATTAGCTTCAGATTTTGTTTACAATGTTAATTAAATCATGTTGATATTATATACCATATTAAAAATAGTTATAATGGAAAAAATCAAGAGTTTTAATTATTATTTATTAGTGATGCCCACATCAGATGCTCAATTTGTAGACACCAAAATTATGGGTTTGATTCCTGGGGAAAACGCACACTGGCAAAGTCGTCTGCCAAATGTGTGACCTTATTTGTACCTTTACCATGTTACCCACTTTGTCAAGGCTGCTTTGGTCTGGTGGGAAGCCATCCAAATGTGCACACACACACAAACCCATAATCATCAGTAATCACAAATGACCTTTGAGTCATTTCCTCAAACACTTCATAAGAAGTGTTCATAGGTTTCAATCAAGGGTCAACATTGTGATATCATTGTATGTCTTGATTGAACACTAATGAATAGCTTGGAAAGTGCTTTGAAAGGTTTTTCCATCTGTTTTGTGCTCTTTACCAGTGATCAAATCAAAAGGTTGTGTGTCCAGAGCTCTTCTCAGACATTCTTCATCACTAATGAAAAGACCTAAATATTATTGTTAGCTTGTTTGTTAATTTGTTTGTTTGTTTTTATTGTTACAAAAACGCACAAGAACAACTTCAACAATGCCGTTGTTTTAAAATAATGGCATCTTCAAGATTCTCTCACAAGAAAAATCATTGGGCACTCTCATAAACAATCTATTCATTGTCTGCCCTTAGCCTGGAAGAGAATGCAGACGACTTCATTTCTTCTGTGCCGCATCTGTCAGACCCACTGAATGAAACCCAGTCATCCAAGGTAACAAAAGTGGCTTAATGTCATTCCAGCTGCTGGCACGCTGTAATGAGAGTCACCAGCAGCTGTCAACATACACCATCATTTACTCACTCCCTGCTGACACGTGCTCTTCTTTACATGGAAATTAAATTTCAGCAGGCACTTCAGTAGAGTGCTGCAAGCATTACATATTGTAGGCCAGCCCGGAAATTCACGTCATGCTAGTTCCCTTGACAAAAAAACCCCAATAGGATTGGCTTTTGGATTATTGCAGAAAATAAGCTCTGCAATCAACAAAAGTTTATGATACTTACACAAATGATAATCTTCACAAAACATCACAACTTTTATGAATTTTGAAGCCTGGATAAAATCACCAGAAGTAAAAAAAGCAAAGATTGGGCTTTAAACAAACTCCGCCATGGTCGCACAACTCCACGTCACCACTGTCACCAGCTTTTGTCAACTTTTTCAATCTTTATTTAAAATCTACAAGAAGGCTCACAAGTCTGTGAAACCTGACTAGTGGGTAAATGAGATCTCTTACGAGAGGTTCTCTCGTACTGCGTAATATCTTACGCGAGGGGAAAACCTCTTTTCCACAAGATATTGAAGCCAAAAGTTATCTTTAATTTTAAATTTATGTAAAAGCATTGCAGCAGCATGCAGACATAGGTAAGGCAGCTCGCATTGCCTATTGGCTGTCCTGCGGCATCTGCAGCAGCCTATCGAGAGAGGCCCTTGGTGACGTCAGATCCAATGGGACTATGTGACCTCCCACCAAAGCGTGCATAGCCTGGGCCTATAAATATAGCTTGATGGGCTGATATAATCTGATTTTTCATCTCTTCAGCGAAGCTCACGCATCGCTGTATTCGGAGTGAAGAAGTCGCACTGTCTGAGAAAAGCTTTCTGCGGGATGAGCCTTTGCATCTGAAGCCACTGGCCTTAATCTCGCCACCTTCATTCACTTCACATTCTCTTCGCCCCTGCGACTCTCACTCTCTCTCTATCTAAAAGAACACCATCTTTTTAAAGATGCCTCGTTCCTGTGGCTCGTGCCGAGCCCTTCTCAGTGACGGGGACTGCCGTCTTTGTTTCCTTTCTAGGTAAGGATCATGCAGCTCTCGTGCTCGCTGATGGCGACTGCCTTCATTGCGAGCTATTACCATGGTGACTCTGAGGACTCGCTTGGCATTTTTGTCAGAGTTTGCACTTCTGTCCACTATAGTGCCACGCCATAAAAAGCGTCATACTCAGCGGTCCCCAAGCCTTCTCCAGCCTGTGAAAGAGCTTCAACAGCTCCACTCGAGTCGCTTCCACCATTAATGACAACGAGATAGCTGCATCTGTAGAGGAGGCCAGCTGCTCTATCCTGGCATCAGACAGTGAGGATTGGGTGAGCTCTGTGGACCTCCCCCCCCCCCCCCCCCCCCCCTAGAGGAAAGAGGATAACACTCTCAGAAAATGCGACACTTCCAGTGTATTTTGCAGTAAACAAGCCGGTACCACGGCCCTCTTGCCTGCACACAAATGCCAGTTTCCAAAGGATAATCCTCGCATAGATTTGCCAAGAGAAGGGCCTGAAGTGTCTTTTAGGTGTTAAAGCGCTCTCCACAAGAGGCATGGCCTCGTCATTGGCTTTGTCTTGCGGGATTACCTTATGGCGGCAGGCTAGGCCTCCCCGTCTACATTTTTGTAAACGCTGCTATGGCCGCCACAAAAACTTTGAGTGTGGATGGGGTTTTGCCCTTATCCAGTAGCTCTTGAAGGAAGGAGAGAACTTCCTTAGCTCATAGTCTAGGGTTGAAAATCCAGGCAGAAAACATACCATTTTGAGAGATAGTCGTTTAGTAGAGGGCGCTCTAGGCTGCTTGCAGGCTCCCATCTTACAGGCTAAACTACTTTCGGTCTAAAATCAGTATTGTCTGCCCCGTTGCTTCGGCTCAGAATATTACACCCACTGGCTGTCATGTGACATCAGTGGGTTAGTTAGAAAGTTTTGAAGCATTGAAAATACATTTTGATCCAAAAATAACAAAAACTATGACTTTATTCAGGATTGTATTCTCTTCCGGTTCTGTTGTCAATTTTGCGTTCAGTGACGCTGTTGAAAGACACAGAAAGACACTGTTGTTCTTTCTTTTCCGGTTCTGTTGTCAATTTTGCGTTCAGTGACACTGTTGTTCTTTCTGGATTTGTTGAAAATTTGTTTTCTAATGATTACAAAAAGCTGTAATACTTTTTGATGTCTAGATTTGCATTTCCTGCAGGAAAAAGACATTGAATGTGCTTTTGGTTGGCATTCCCTTTTAGAGCATGTGGCTTTTTATAATGCAGGTCAATGTTCAGGATCCTGAGCCGCTGACAGCCCCTCTGACTGATAACCTGATAGACTTCACAGACCCCATTCCTGTAGTAAGTTCAGCACTGAAACAATAAGCTTCTGCTGCTTATAGTAAGCCAACGTTTACTGTTTGTCCATATGATTGACTGTATGGTACAATAATGCCTGTTATATGTTTTTCCACTTTGCTAAAGTATTAAAATTATATGGAAACATTTAAATTGACACAGGTGCCAGCCCCCAAACCCACAATCACTCCTCGATGGATCATTCCAGCTTCAGCACCTACAGTGAGTTTACTGCTAAAATCTATTCTAAATTTCTCTGCAGTTCTGTTTTTTGCACTCTGTAGATTTATACATTTAGTAAAAGCTTTAATATTTCATCTGATGATGTTGACTCAGATAACTTACTATCAAGCCACAGTTCAGTGGAGCATGCAGTTTCATTATCCTCACTTCTCCCATTTCTAGTAGTTAATTTAGTGACTGACTGTCCCCCTGCTACCTCTCTCTCGTCTAGCTGTCTGGCACCTTTACTAATGGCCTCCTTGACTGTACAGCAGAGATGTCATCTCAACATCCTGAGGGGGCTGCTATTTCCCCACTCCCCCATCTCTCTCACACTCACAATGTGATTGCAACCAGGTTTGTTTAATCCCTGCTTTATTACCTTTCTCTGGTCTTTTGAGGACAGTTGTCCTTTTACTTTCTGAAGCAATCGGATTCAACATTTGCGATAAAACCAAGGAGAGTCAGGCTGTTTTTACACCATTATGTGGGCGTGCTGTTTCCACTGAAGTTGTGTATTCCGTTAAATACACTACCATTCGAAAGTTTGGGCTTGAACATATTTTAAAATGTAATTTATTACCATGATGGCAAAGCTGACTTTTCAGCATCATTACTACAGTCTTCTTTAGTGTCACATAATCCTTTAGAAATCATTTTAAGGCCCTGTTTACACCAGGTAGTAAGATGTATTTTGGTCAATCGGATCACAAGTAGTCGAGGGAGACATCTCTGTTTACACCTGGTGTTTTAATCTGTCTCTTTTGTCCACATTCAACCACTTCTGTCCTGATTTCTTTGAGGGTAGTGTTTATGAGCAGGTTAAATGTGTTTTCTCTGGTCTTTCGATCTAATGGATAAAATAAGCTTGCGTTAAAGGAGATGACGAAAAAACATACAGAGAGCTGCAGTTTTTGTTTCGGCTCTGATAGCTGCAAGACCAAGCCAAATGTGGTGAGTATGTGATAGAAATTAGGAATGGTGAGAGAACATTTTTCGTCTTCAAGCCAACCTTGGGTCTCCGACAAAGTTTATATCCCGTCTGGCTAGTGTGCTTTCCATAATGTTTTACCCATTTGGTCAGTAGGCGGTCTATTCGAGGTTATTGGAACATATTCGACCACATGAGCGTCTACACTAAGAAAGCAATCTGGTCGAATGCTTTTTCGACTACCTCTGGAAGTGGAGCTCAAAATGTTTTAGACCCTGTTTTACACCTGTAGCGTCGTCCACTTGTGATCCGATCAAACAAAAATCCAATCAAAATATCATAATACCATGTAAACAGGGCCCAATGCTGATTTGGTGCTCACGGAACATTTCTAATTACTATTAATGCTGAAAACATTTGTGCCACTTAATATTTTTGCGGAAAGGATTTTCAGGATTTTTAATGAATAGTTTAAATGAACAGAATTCATATGAAATAGAAATATTCTGTAACATTATTAAAGTCTTTACTGTATTTTTTTATACATTTAATGCTTCCTTGCTGAATACAAGTGTTCATTTCGTAAAAAAAAGAATCATACAGAACCCTAACTTTTGAACAGTAATGTGCTTTTGCATGCAGCATATAAATTGGAAATGTTTTAGGGCATCAAAAATTGCTTCAACTTAAAAGAATTCAATTCGATTTTTTTTTTTTGCCTGCCAATTGCTGAATTGATCTTCGACAGTATTGTGGCTCATCCAGCCAAGGACGACAGCCACAAGCCTAAAGGTCTGCTGACCACTGAACTCTGAGAGCGACGCATTGAGAACATGCCCAACATCTGTCACTGGACCATCACAAGTTGTCCTTTGATTACTGCATTCCAGTCAAACACATTCCAGTGCAGGCACAGACAGATGGAGCCTGGGCATGTACAGTGTTGCAATTCCATCTTCAAGAATGCTGACTGTACTGAAGGCATCCACAAGCTCAGATCTCAATGCGGATAACAATTCAACTCCATTGCTCTAAGGGTTAGCAGTCCAGTGTTTGGCACTAGGCACCATTCCTTTTATAACTTTTATACCTCTTTTGAGTGACTACAGCCCTTTGTCGTAACAGCAACAAGACCCTGTCCTGTTGCGATTGGATGTTTGATGTAGAACTTTTCATCCACCTGCTCTCCACTTCCTGTTGAAATCTTCTTTGATTGGATGGCTGCGAGAGAGCTTGTGAATGCGCTTGGATCACAATGCCCCACTGACTATTTTTGTTCTAGAGTTATTCTTCCTACAGGAAAAAAATATATTTTTTATCTTTGCCTTTCTTTTGCTCTGCTTTGTGTTCTTACGAGAAGTAGCTGCACTAATTTTTACGCTTTTAAGTACTGTACTCTAAACTGGAAGGTTGTTAGAGCACTATTGTGTAGCATTGGGCAACATGCAGTCATTGAGCCAAGATTTGCTGTTTGAACCTTTTATCAATGCTGTTTTTATCCAAACGTAGTTATGACCTGCCTTATTTTAATAGTTCACATAAGATTTTAAATGTACATGAACATATTACAACATAACGTATCGTAATGTAGTTTGTCATCTACTGTATTTAGTTGACGTGTTTCACTATGTAGTTTTAAGTGTGCTTCACTGTGATTATAAATGCTGTATTAGATGTGATGAGAGACACAGGAGCCACTGAGACCTCTGTCAGCCACTGGCTCTTACAGTATCAAACCTGTGGAAGACTTGGGCAATGTAAACAAATGAAAGTATTTTTAATTGTGATATAGTTGGGGGGGATTACCACTTGCAGTCTATGCCAGCAGTTACCACAAAACAAGAGGCCTTTAATGGACCCTTCTTTCTCCACTAAGTTCCACAAGATTTTTGCTGCTATTTTTCAGCACACTGAAAAGTACATCATTGGTATAATCACTGGATCTGTAATCACTGGAATGAAATGTTTGGAGGTCAAATATCAATGTTTTTATACAATCAATTATCAAAGGTTGTTTATAAGCTCTACATATTCTGATTTGCTTTGCACTCCCTGCTTTAGTGGAAGTGCTTGATCACAGAAGGCAGTTGTAGCTGGATTCCATTGATGTGCTAATTACTTTTGTTCTCCAAGTCTCACACTGTAGTCTTATTTACATATATTAATGATCTGTATATGTCACAGCAATACTCTGTTTATATAAATACACTTGACTGTAAGCCTTGTCAAATTTTGTATGATGTGATAATTTCCGCAAATAAAGCATTTTAATGTTGTTATTGACCAGTGCTCTTGTTTGAATGCATTGTGGACCGTTGCTTTCCAACCATGATTTCTTATACATTTGGATGATTGAATTCCTTACTTAACTCTCTGGGATCTAAGGTGTTTTGGGGTCCTTGAGATGTTCTGACCAACCTCGTTCCAAAGATCGGGACGAGGGTGCCATAGGGTGCCCTGTCCCTTAGAAAGGAGGTCCTACTCAGAGGAATTGGCCAGAGAGGTGCTGTCTCGAGGAGTATGGTTCGGAGAACTAGGTCCGGTTGGGCCAGTGTGGCGCAACCAGAATGACCTGCTCCTCATCCTCCCTGATCTTGCACAGGTTCTGTGCAAGAAGGCTCACTGGAGGAAACGCATATTTGCAAAGGCCCCCGCGGTCAGCTGTGCGTCAGTGCATCCGTGCTAAGCGTGGCCTCGGTCAGGGAGTAAAACAGGTCACAGTGGGACGAGTCGTGGGAGGCGAACAGATATATCTGTGAGAGTTGTGTGCTATAATACAGCCACCAACTGGAATGGGTGTGTGGAGCACGTCATTCACTTTACTAGCCACACCGAGAGCATAAAGAGATGTGGCAAATAGAATTTAGTTCAAAAGGTATTTATAGAAACTTTATATTTGTGTATAAAGTTGGGTATCATAGTTTTATTACGATTCCCTGTCCCACCCACTCCCGCTGACATTTTTTTTTTCCTTTCCCATCCCAATCCAGTGATGCATAGTGATTGTATGTCAGCCTCTACTGCACAGTTCAGGACTCCCGGCACATGGCTTGAAGCGACCTCAGATGATTCTGACTCCATAAGAGGAGGTGGCGGGTGAGTTGTGACATGCGGGTGAGTTGTGACATACGGCTGGAGCGTAGACCACCTTGTCGGCTAATGTACGCTTCTGTCGTGGTATTGTCTGATTGGACTAGTACGTGCTGACCGCAGAGCAGCACATGGAAGCGGTGCAGAGCGAGACGTAGGAAATTGACATGCCATAGGCGCTGGGGTCCTGTCCAGGAGCCTGCAGCAGCATGTCCATTGCACATGGCGCCCCAGCCTGTGCCTGGAAACTCGTTCTAAGGGAACTCCAGCCCATAGAAAATGGAGGTTTGACCACGGGGGAAG
The DNA here is from genome assembly GCA_038021265.1 of Cyprinella venusta. Taxonomy (NCBI): domain Eukaryota; kingdom Metazoa; phylum Chordata; class Actinopteri; order Cypriniformes; family Leuciscidae; genus Cyprinella; species Cyprinella venusta. Next base: position 20,719,385 of record CM075867.1, read on the forward strand.
GTCTAATGGAAGGTTGGAGTAATAGGTACTTAGAGCACACTGTTTTGCCATGCCCACTTCGGGACTCAGTCACGAAGCCAAAGCTGAAGTGTTTTCATATGAAGCAATGCGAGCGGCGTTGCCGTGGCTGCAGATGCCATATGCCCCAGGAGCCTCTGAAATAACTTCAGTGGAACCGCACTCTTGCTCTTGATTGCCAGGCAAGTCAGCAGTGGCTGAGTGGGGAAGGCGACCGAGTCAAAACCGAGAAAAGAGATCCTCTGCATAGGGCAAAGTTTACTCTTTTCCCAGTTGAGCCTACTAGCCTACTAGTTTTTATGTTTATTTGTAATTCATTTAGACCGACAAGCATACTAAGCACTGTGGAGCTAATTAATCTACAGTAATATTTTTCTTTTTCCAAACGTTAAAAAAAGGCTGAGGCGTAAGTGTGAGTGTTAAGACAGATTTATTAACATTTTTACAAAACTTAGATTGGAGTAAATATTTCTGTGACATCCAGTGAATGTTTACTATTCATGTGAACAAACTACGCAACTGCCAACAATAAAAAATAAAACATTGATTTTAGTGTTGTTTTTTTAAACAACATTATATTAATGCATTCATGTTGTAAAGTAAATTACTTCAAATAGTGAAAAAATAAGTGATTTATATTTTCAGAATATTTCATGTGAAATTCTATAAAAAAAAAAATCTAAGCTCACAGATTTGTTAACAACTTGATTGACAAAGTAAAATCAAAACTTATGCAGGAACTACATTACATAAACACCTGGAATGACAGTGCAGTAGTGTTGGGTCATGTGACTGAGTCATGTGTCACTCAGGTTTACACGCAAGCACACAGAAGTACTCCATTATAAAGTCAACTTTGGCCTCTGTTGATGATGCTTTCAACTCTTCTAGAATACTGGAACAGAATAAGTGACATGAAAATATACCATCAATATCATATTAAGGACAAAAAGCATATTAGCGTAATCTAATTTTTGAAAAATAATTCATGTTTCCTCAAAGAGAAACTTGCAGTACAATTTTGTGTTGCAAACCATATATGCTGCATGACAGTAAAAGCCTGAAATGCTATAGTTTTTTGAGAAAGAAGTAATTACCGTGATTCTGTTCTCTCCAACAGTGCATTTGCAGCATTTGGATCAGCTCTCAGATAGGCTTGGTACATGGAGAACGTCTGAATGAAACCAGTTACGTTCTTGACGCTCAGCTGCAGCTTTATTGGTATTATTTCGATCCTTACAAAGACACAACTAATTATTACAAACTAAGGTATCAGAAACCACAAATGCAACTCTTATCATTTCAAAGATGGCATAATTTAAAATAAAAGATGTAAAAGATAATGTTATTTTAAAATAATAATGTATAGACAAAAAATATGTTTTATTTTAAACACAAATGTAACAATACAAAAGGGAAAAAAATGTGATAAGCAGATTTGTGTAGAGGCTCATTTTGACACAGAAGGTTAATTATTCATTTCAGTGCAGTGCTCTGGTTTACCTCTCTTTATCTGGGAAGGGTATGGCTTCAAATAGGACCTCTAGCTTAGTGTTAGCCCCAGTTACCTTAGTGCTTGTGTAGGGCAGCAGAATTTGCTTTACCTAGCAGGATAAATTAACATCAGAGTGCATCACTATTATTATTACAGCAGTTAATTTCAAATTTAATAAACATGCATTCAGTAAGGTGAAGCTTTGGTATTTCAATATTAAACAGTGTCAGTTTGTTACATATTTTAGTATTAAATCAGCTCTGTGTACTCAAATTAAATTCATGCAGTACATAGTTCTAGTATATGCTTACTTCCTCATATATGTTATTAAGTCGGTCACCACAGGACTCGTGGTACATTTTCATATTGTCTCCATAGCCAAAGAGAGCAAGGCAGCCATGAGGCTTCAGAACACGTACAGCCTCCTTTATAAAACCGTCAACCTCAAACCAATGAGCTGCAGATGCAGCCGTCAGCAGATCCACAGAGCCATCTGGGAATGGCAGATCCTCTGCAGTGCCAACTCTGTCAATTAATGATAAACATGACAGGGCTAGACCACAGTAATCTGTTAGCTTTGTATTGCACAATGCTGTGCCTCAAAGACCCAATTTCATTCTTTCAAGGTTATACAAAGGTGTAAAGGTGCATTGTTCCATATCTTTTGCACAGAGTAAAGAAGAGATGGGACAAGAATGAGTTGTTTGTTAAGAGAGAGTAGAAACATGCTTTACTGACCTGTAGCTGAGGTTAGGGAACCCTGGCACTGCTCTTGCTTCCTCCACCTGAGATTCACTAACATCAATGCCCACCACCTGCTGAAAATATGGTGTCAGCGAACGAGAGTTCTGCCCTGTTCCGCAGCCTAAATCCACGGCCAGCTGAAGGGGCTTTCCTTTCTGTGAAGCATATTTTTATATTTTATAAAAAAATTACAACATTGTATGAGAATAGAATTTTATAAATAGTTACTAAATATGCACATGTACCATCAGCTTCTTTACTGTATGACTTTGGAGGTGCTATGGTCTCTTATATAATGTAAGATAATGTATATTATTACAGCCATAGTATGTGTTAATAAATATTTATATGATTACTACTACTACTACAATCATGTATTATAATTGTATTATAGGCTTAATATATGTTATGGAAATTTTGGAAAGGCCTTAGAAATACCAAACAAACATTCAGCTGTCGTGCACACAATACCGTGGACAGGTCAGATTGTTGCGCTAAAAATGTACAATAATATTACCTTTTTGTCCAGATACTGAAGAATAAGCTCCTTCAGCTCATCAGGTGGATCAAATCGATATTTTTGATATAGGGAGGCATGTTGCTTATCTTCGAACATTCTGCAAGTCATCTTCACTGTGACTTCAGAGCAAATCTTCAGAGGAAAATTCTGCACAAGAAGAGTTAATTATTAGACATTACAAGCAAGAGGCGGGACAAATAGTGACCATAGTCTGAATAGAATGGTGCAGGGAAGAAATTTTAAAGAAAATGATCAAAATAGCTTTTAGAGGATGGCATTGTGTTTTCCACAACAGACCCTTTATTCAATGCAAAAATATAGGCTATCATATAAAATAAACATACATTATTGTGGCATTAATTAGCCCACAAACAATAGGCCTACTTATTTTAGACCCTAAACTAATGTATTTAAAGCAAATCTGAAACCAGTGTTAGGCATTTATCTGTAATAGGCTAAGTGTTGTATTTGTTTATATTATTATTATTATTTATTATGTGCATTTTTATTTATGAACTTGTGTATGTAGCCTATATCACTGGTTATGGACGACGGATTTGGCTCGGAGTTTCGTTTTTTTTTTTTTTTTTTTTTGGAAATATGAACTGAATTTAGAAATTCTATTGAAATATAAAACTTTGTGTTTAATACACAAAATATTTTTTTAATGAAGATGACATTTGGAGTGGTCAAATATTATGTTTCCTGTAGACAGTAAAGAAGCGAGGAGGGGAAAGGGAACCAGGAGGCACAAATAAGAATTGAGAAGCACCCAGAAGTAGATCTCCAGAAACAGGACTGGGCACCCTGATTTTCACCAACACTGAAAAGTGATCATAATAATTATTTTAAGTATGTGTTTACATAAATTACTTTACGTCATCATTAAAAAGTTATAGGAAAACTTTGGTACAAAGAAACCGACAGCAAGCGTAATAGGATTTGTAAAGACAACATATTACACAATGTCCAAATGTGCCGGAGTTTACGGATGATAAAAATATCGAAAGATGTAAGGTTAGCCTATAGTTTTCATTTGATGAACTTGATTAGATGCGTAAAACGAGGACAGCGGAACTTAAAATGTACATTATCTTTTTTTTCAATATTAATGAATCACAATATTTAAAAATATGTTTAATAAAATAACATTCTTAATTTGTCTTTCTCGTTGCGATGTTCACACTGCTTGTCTCGTGCATGACGTGTCATCATGGGAACTCACAGAGACGGAGATGATGCGAGCTGTGTCATGTATTAGCGGCTGTCTTTTTCTGTTCGTGCCGGTAAAATATGGCGTTAAACACTCAAAATCAAAGTTGCAGTCTGGTAATTCTTGTATGACAAAAGAACTCTGGCCTCGACTGAACTAATTTGATAAATGATACCAACTCCAGTTGTAATAAAACTGTCCAGTGCTATCATAGAGCGCTATGGACGTCGCCATTGATATTTACTTTTTTCAGTGTCTCGCAGATCAACAGCCAGATATCGCGAGAGTATAAAAGCTCTATGCACAACTGCACTACTTCCTGAACTTCAGCCAGCTTCTTGTTTCCTGTCTGGCATTATTGGACACATTGATTAATTCAGGTGTGATTGATTATTGTTGCCGTGACTACTGAGGTCAAGCACACCTGAATTAATCAAATTGTCCAATAATGGTATACAGGAAACAAGGAGCTGGCTGAAGTTCAGGAAGTAGTGCAGTTGTGCATAGAGCCTATTGTTCGTGCACTATCCACCTTATTCCTGAGTGACAGTGAGTGAATGTCTAATATGGAACAGAACAGGTAAATGCAATTTATAATCTGTCAAAATGACGGAAATCACTTTGATAAAGTGTCGTGTAATTCTGAAGTTAATGAACATTTTTGATTAAGTTTGCTATACAGATATTTGCCTACTACGGTATTTAACCAAAATTACTCGCGCTTTTGGGGCTATTTTTGGTCTGTTGAAAAAGTAAGTTACCTTGTTGATTCTTTTAAAGTTTTTTTGTGGGCATCCAGGGAATTGTCTTTAGTTGGTTTAGATTGTATCTAACAAATAGATGTTTCTCTGTCAAACTGGGTAATTTTTCTTCCTTGCCAGCCCAACTCTCCTGTAGAGTGCCACAGGGGTCTATTCTTGCACCCATTCTTTTTTCCATATATTTACTTCCTCTGGGCTCCATTTTCAGAAAGCATGGTGTATCATTTCACTGATATGCTCTGAAATCTCTTTTTGCATGCATAGAAGTAAAAATGTGGTTTTCCAAAAATGTCTCATTTTTTAATGAATCCAAAACCGAGATTATAGTTTTTGGCCCCCATTACAACTATAATAGCAGTAACATTGATCTGGATTATCTCGTCAAATTTGAAAAACAAATAAATGCAGTGATTATTTTTTGTTTGTTTGTTTGTTTGTTTTCCAGCTATGTCTTCTCTCTAAGATCAAATCCGGTCTTTCTGAGAAAACCTTAGAGATTGCTGTTCATGCACTCATTACATCACGGTTGGATTATTGCAACTCTCTTTACTATGGCATACCAAAACACTCCATTGCTCGTCTCCAGTTAGTACAGAATGCTGCTGCAAATGTTCCTCAAAAGAAAACGTAAATGTGATCATGTTTCACCTTAAAATACCTGCATTGTACCTGTGCATTTTACATTTGAGTTTAAAATTCTTCTCTTTGTTTTTAAATCTATAAATAATCTGGCACGGAGCTATTTGTCTGAGCTACTCTGTCCACACAATCCCACATGAAACCTGAGGTCTGGTGATCAGAGACTTTTGTCTGTCCCCAGATCACGGTTAAAGAATAGAGGGGACAGAGCATTTTCGATTGCTGGCCCTAGGCTGTGGAACAGCCTTCCGGTTTACATCAGAGCTGTTCAATTTCTTACTGTTTTTAAATCCTCTCTTAAAACCTTTTTTGTTTTTCTTTAGCTTTTAATTCGTTGTGAGCTTTTGTCATGAATGTGTGGTTTGTCCTTGTTCTTCATCTTGTGTAATGCTCAGCACTTTGGTCACCCCTCTTTGCAGTTTTAAATGTGCTAAATAATATAAATAAATACAAACTTGTAACGTAATGTATTTTGTGCCATTTTCAGTGATCCTGTTCTTAAATATCCAAAGTATGGCAAAAAAGGCATAGGCCTGCCTCAGCTGACCCAAACAGTCCATTTAAAATGTCAGTATTCTTTTGTTTGTTTGTTTTTTAATATCTCTATTTAAAATGTGAAGTCAAAAGTTTTATATTAAAGAGAGAGAGAGAAAAAGAGAGCAGCACATTACTACGTTTCCTTCCTACTTTCATTTCCTCTTGCTCTAAAATAAACGGTACAAAACAGAATGCATATTATCTCCGTTTTAATTTTAATGTTGAGAAGTTGGGTTTTTTGCAAATCTCAAGAAGGTACGTTTTACAAACTTGAATCTAAATTTAAAAAAATGTTTTTATGATTTTAGTTGAATAAGTTGATTTTGTCTGGAAACTTGTCAGTTATGATTAGTTGAACAGGATGTTGAGTTTTATAAACCTGTAATTTTTATTTTAACAATACTCTGTGTTTGTAACATGATTAAGTTTACATAAATCTAGCCAGGTAGAAAATGTATTGTATTATTTTTTTAACATGCGAGTAAACATTATGCTTGTGACTATAATGATGTGATTGATTAACCCTATCCAACCCAGGGTTATACTCCCCCATATTTATTCACTCTGTTTTAATTTAATTTTTCTAAAAGTTCTGCATGGCAGTGATGTGTCTTTGCGATGTGAGGTCTCTATCCTCTCTGAATCCTCAACATTGCAGTGGGAGAGAGATGGAGAACAAAAATCCAACACCACTTTACTGTACAACAACTCTGCCTACATCATCTTACACACCGTTGATGAACACAATCAGGGCAGATATTACTGTAGATTGATGGAAGATGGAAGAGAGACAACGGTTAGGATTCACACACTTAATGTCAGTTCACGTAAGTATATTCTTTTATATTAAATCTGTGCCTAAATAATAATAATATTCATTAAGAATATTAAGTTAAACATGCAGAAGTAATCTTTTTTATTAAATTAAAGCTTTTTAAATATAAATGTACTGAGATGTATTCACTGAAATTCACCACGTTGCCTATTGTCTTTCCAGATTCATATAATGGAAATGCTAAAATTAATACCATTTACAGACATAGCTCTTATAATAGAGACGTATCACTGATCTGCAAGTCTAGAAAGGAATACTATAGATGGAAGTGGACCTGGGAGCCGAGGCCTAATTCACAGACTGATCTGATAGCAGTTGAAAAAGGAAGAAAAGTTCAAGTAAAAGGACTGATTAAACCAGGAAGACTTTCTTCAACCACATACAATAGTCAAGTTTTTGTCTTTCACATCTCACCTGTGAACTTCAATTATAGTGGGACATACAGGTGTATTGGAGATGAACAAAAAACTGCCTATACAACCACAATGCTTCGCACCATCAGAGGTTTGCAAATATCAATCAATCAATACAAATAAATGGAATAATTTTTTTCAGCAACATTTTGCTCATCGGTTCATTTGTTCAGTGCATTTAAAGGGATACTCCACCGTTTTCATATTAAACTATGTTATTCCCTTAACTAATACGAGTTGATGCATACCTCTCTCGTCTCAGTGCGTGCACTCAATCGCTCTGGCGCTCGAGACACTTTGATAGCACTTAACTAGCCAAGTTCATTCAAGCAGAGAAGCGACCAAACACCTCCACGTTTTCCATAATTAAATACAGTTACACAAGTAGAGTAACTCGACCGAGAATGCTGACACAAAATAAAACTTTGCACTTTTCTAAGCGTGTAAAGTGGATACCTACCAATCACTTGCTGTGGCATTCAGCCATACATTATAATTATACACTTTACACGCCAGAGCGATTGAGTTCACGCACAACGATAGAGGTATGTATCAACTCCTCTTAGTTAAGAAAATAACTTAATTTAATATGAAAAATCGGTATCACTTTAAAAAGTCATTGACAGTGTTGTTGTTGATTTCAGTCTCAGTGGAGCGCCCTGATGGTGTGTTGAAGAATCGGTCAGTGATTCTCACCTGTGAAGTTTCTGAAGTGACTGATTCAGTGATGCTGGTCTGGCTCAGGATGGAGGGGAACAGAGGAGTGCTGGGAAAAGAGCAAATTATGACTGAGAAAAACAAGAAGTTACAACTCACAGTGAATCTGTCCAGCAATGAAACAGACCTGCTGCACTGGCAGTGTGCAGTCTTTACTGAGGATACACTCAGAGCTCTGGCTCCAATAACTATCAGTCTTTCCCCATCTACAACTAATGCTCCAAACCAAAGTAGTATCTTTTAACCATTACTTTACAGTATTTTTTTCACCCTTAACTCAGAATTAGATTGTATATTTTAAGCTTATCGAAATAGTGAATTGTGTGAAGTCATGACGCTGAGAAGTGTTGGTGTATTATCTGACTCCACATGTTTCTGCAGAAGATATCATGACACAGGAAAGTCATCTACAGCTCGTGATCATCGTGGTGTGTGCTGTCACTGGCACTGTGCTGATTCTGCTGCTGGGACTTCTAGTTTTTAAACGTCAGCGAAAAACAGGTGAGCTGATCTCAGAGACTGTATGAGGAGGAGAAGATAGCCTACTCCATAGAAAAATAAATGGAACAAATTGTTACACTTAGCGTGGCAGTTGAATAATTGTTGTGACTTTCAGTTACAAAAGCGAATTGCCTTTTTAAAGAGACATTAGCCTTGATAGCCAGATTTGATCATGATTTGGGCTCTCCATTAAATTAGAATGGAGCTGTACTTGTATAGCCTACCTTTTTTTATAAAAAAAGTAACTAAAATGGCAGCCAAGCCAACTGATTTGCCTTAAAGGGAATTATACCTTTATGCCATTATAAACAATTACAGTGCATGTGTCAAACTGAATTCCTGTCTTAAAATGTTTTGCTTGTTGTATGTGTCTGTGTCCGCTGTTCATGTTTATAATGCATGTTTTCATGATTGCAATGAGATTTGAAATGAGGGATATTGTCGTATTGTTTTGATAGATGAAGTTCATGTCACTGGATTAAAATCACAAGAAGATGAGGACATCCATTATGCTTCAGTGACATTATCTAGTCATGGTGAGGCAGGATGGAAGTTCATTAACCTCTGTGTGTTCTTTGTAGTGTGTTAAATCTATGACTTTGATTAATTTTCCAGGGGTTGACAGCTGGTTTAAAACCGATCATGCAAGTTCAGAGGTCAGCTATGAAACCCCCTTTTTCATAAACATTTCACAACATCATTTTGATTTGCTAATGATGTTCTATATGTTTGTGATTTATGTATAGTTAATACACTCTTTAAGCTTGTACTGTATATCTCAATATCTACAGGTGTTGGATATGAATGCAGTAATCTACTCAGCTGTTAAAGTACAGTGAGCCATCGCGCTTGAAATGAATGTACCCTATTGAACTTTTTTTCCATTGATATAATTAAATTGAAATGAAAACAGCAAATTAATCCTGTATTAATAGCTCATTCATTATTTTAGAAAAAATATTTTTAAAAAATGTTATTTTAAAAATAAATGAAGTATTTACAGTATATTCAAGTGCATTTTGGGTTTTCTCTATCTGTCAATAGGGTTTTAGGTTTCATTTGCATTGGGAAAACAAAAATCTAACACCAAATCTCTGATTGTCGATCAATCTGTTTGCATGCCAGAGTGAAACCTCATTGTGGTTTCATAACATGCAACCGTGTTAAATATAGCACAGTATTTCCTGTGGTAGAAAACTACAACAGATGCTTCTACTTGCCAAGTAAGATGTGTGTGTGTGTGTGTTAAATCATTTTAAACAGTGAAATATTAATAAAAGGAAGGCCAATTGTGTGTGTGTGTTTTTTTTTAATGTTTTGGGTGTCAAAATCACTTTTTCTATCGAACCCGCAACTTTTACAACTGCTCGCTTCGCCATCTTGGGATTAAAATGAACAAAATATATTTCAGGCCTAGTGGAGTTGGTAAGTAATAATAGTAGTACATGTGTAAAGTTGAATACTATGGAAATACACACTAATGCAAGATAAAACTAGCGCCACCTACTGGCTGTTACCAAAAAAGAAGCATCATATTTTCGCCTCTTGTTCTTCTAAAGTCTCTAGACGGTAAGAGTTGGGCTGAAGTCTCCAGCGTACCAGCAGGTGGAGCCAGAGCTCTTTGACACCTACATGAGTGATACTCCGATTTGAGTCGTCTAGCTTCAGTGCAAGCTCTGAAAATATTTTTTTCCCCTTATATTTAAGGAAGTTAGTTTGAAAACAATTTTATTTGTTTAAACATGACAGCATCATAAATAAATGCAGGTTACATCTTAAAACTAATGCCCAACCATGCAGTCTTTTATTTTACTCATGAGATAACTCCAACAGAAAAGATGAAATAATTCCTTGTCATAAAATGAAATTACAGATGTGCAAAGTGCTCAGTTGCTCAAAATGACAAAATTGAAATAGACGGCAATTCTATAATAGACGACAATCAAATTTAGTATAAATGGCATATGATTACTTGCAGCAACAAGTTCACTTTAAATTAAACCAGTGCACTAATCATTGTCGATGACAACTTAAATCGTTTAAATCCCTGTACTTATAGCCTAGGCTAATATATGTTTGGACATAAATGTTACAGGATTGAAACAGTTTAATTGGCTATTTTTATGAATGTTATTTTAATGAATAGCCAATTTTTTTTCTCTATAGCAGAGCTTATTGTGTTGGCAAATCCCCCTTATTTACATTTTGATGGATCAAAATCTTGGAGACTGCTCTTCTAAATTATGATATTTCATATTGTCGCTAAATGTTTGCCTTTTTTCCCCCAGTGTGAACGGCAGATTGTGCGTAACAGTGCCTAATTTGGCTAATGAATTATGTTCATGTTTGTTATTAGCCAGGACAAGTTGATGATCCTTGGGGGAGGTGGCTTCGCGTTTACTGTGTTGCCACAGCACAGCTCTCATCTTTTACTTGTATGCCTGACGCGCGCTCGAGCGCACAGCCCGACTGTCCACGAGCGACTTTAGCGAGAACTAATGAGAGCGCACGCTTCAACTGACCGAGACGCATTTCAGTTGTTCGTTTGAGCTTTATTCGGAACCAAAACAGTACTTTATAAAACACGGCGTATGGTGACCGAGAGGACTTCATCGGAGATTAAGCTTTGAATGAAACTGTAAGCAAAATGACCAGCCAAGGGCGCAGATGTGTCGAGCTGTGAGGGAGTAGTGGCGTTTAATCAAGAAACTTCTGTTTGCTTTGACTTACGTTGAAACGTCATGGCACCAGTGTCGTGGAGACATGCGCTTCTCTTCTTGGTAGTTGGTAAGTTATCCTGGTTTGTCCTTTTCATGACTGCATTTAAACCTATGATGTAATTTTTTGATAATTCTTACTGACTGTAAAATACAAAAAAAAAGAAAGAAAGAAAGAAAGAAAGCTAGAACAAATCAGAACGAAACTATTCATCTCTGTAACTGTAAGGTTTTGAATCTCAAATCCAGTGTGGGTTTTGCAGTGGTTTTGTTGGTCAGTTTTATTCAAATTCAAACCATATAATAATGAATGTTTAACAAGTGAACATACTAGCATACAGTGTATTTAGGCTAAGAATCAATAATAAATGCTGGTTCTGGGAAGGGAATTGTATTTTTATGTCAGTTTATTAGGGCAGCTGCTTATATCCGCTTATATTAAAGCTAGCTTATATTGTAATAATATTTATATATTTTATATAAATAAATTGTATTATTAATTAATTATTTGCTGGCCAAAACAGGTTTAGGCTACTATTTTTATATGTAACCCATTACACTTTAAAATCGTTGACTATTTGGACACAGAACACATGCTTTTAGTCTTTTTTCACAATACAGAGGTTGGACATTTTCATGAAAGTGAAAAATCCTTAAGTGACAAGCACACCCATGTATGGTTCAATTATCTAATTTTCTAATTAATAATGCATGGCAACCTCCTTCTGTTGGAAAGAATTTATTTCACACTTACCTTAACAAGCTCACTAAGCTGTGCTGAGCGTGACTAACAAGCTGCTCTTTGCTTGGCTTGATTTCCTGTCACTATTCAATTGGGATTCATCATGACATACAGTTGTTTAGAATTATTGTCTCTAAAGAATTTTAATGCAAATATGAGCGGTTCATTGATTCATTGTTCTCAGTCAAGTAGCTAATGCAAGTATGTGGCTCGTTCTTGTTTGTGACAGTGAAACAGATACTGTATCTGGCTCTTTGTCTGCAGAGGGAAAAAGAGAATGCTGATTCACACAAGACAATGGCTTTAAGCTCATGATACTAGTATGCAATCAGTCTGTAGAAATATGTAACTCTTGAATAAGCACTTCTGCTCCAGTTAAGCCCGCTGTAGTGAGTGCCCTATAAAATATGTAGATTTTAGCAGGAGAATCTTCTTACTTTGAAACAGTGTGAGAAAGCGATGAAGTGAACTCAGGAGAAGTGTATGTTAACATGGGCTGTGATGTTAACTATTCTCTGAAATAAAGCCTAAACCAAAGTTTTTTGATGTTGCATTTATAGGTCATATAATGCAATATTTATTCTACTTTTCCTGTTCATTCTCTTTCCCGATATTATTATTATTATTATTATTTATTTATTTTTTTTTTGCATGGCACTACTTTACTTTTCATTTAGCTTTTCTTTCCTGTCTCCTGTTTATCTGCCTTTCCTTCCTTTTCTTTTTTCACTTCCTTTTTTTCTTTTTCTCCTTTCCTTTCCTTTCCTTTCCTTTCCTTTCCTTTCCTTTCCTTTCCTTTCCTTTCCTTTCCTTTCCTTTCCTTTCCTTTCCTTTCCTTTCCTTTCCTTTCCCTTCAGCTTTCATTTCATGTCTTTTCATATGTCCATCTTGTTACACAGATGCACTAGGGGAGTCTGAGAAGTCCCAGAATATTGATGGCATCATAACGGTTCACTACTGGCGCAGAGAAAAAGGTGGCTTTATGCTGTTTCGAGCCGAGAGATAAATGTGAAGCGCACAATTTAAAATTCGAACAAAGCTTGCACTGTGTTCCAGGCCAGAATGTATTTATCTTTTGAGACCCACTGAGATGCATTGCCCTCATATATCTGACAATTGGAAGTCTACCACAGATAAAAACACCACAAAGAGTTAAGAACACTTCAGAATGAAGGGGAGCTCAGGGATGTGTACAGTTCTCTAAATACAGATTAACACGGTGCATTTCTCTGATTGAGGTGAATAACCTGATGGCGGTGGGCGGGGAGATCTGGACAGCCTTAACAAGTGAAGATGAATATATGGCTGCTCTATTTCTTTGCGCTTGTCAGGACCGCTTTGTATGTCATTTCCAATGTACTGCAGTTCAACCTTTGAGATAATTCAGTTCAGTAAGGATTGAATCCAAGTGCATTAGAGAGCACTGTGTGCAAGGAATTTAATGGTAAATTATAATTGTTAGGGAATTCGTCTTACCATGGAGCGTTTTAAATTGCATCCAGAGGTTGCTGGAATAAGCTAAGCATGCTCGATTGTGTAGAATGGCTGCTGTCGCTGAACACAACAAAATCATCTATATTTCAAATTAGAGCTGACAGTCATGTAGCATAAAGATATCTCAAAATCTAGCCTTGCAAAAGTGGATTAATTTAATCTGGATGAATTTTTCATTATCTATGTTTGTCATTGTCTCAAAATATTAGTTAGCCATGCTGAAAGAAGTTACTTTTATGCTGTTCATAAACCTAGATGACCCTTTGAGTTGTATTTGGCACATCATTTCTTCACCTGCATCAACAATCATATTTTGTGGAAAAAGAGCATTGCATAACCTATTTGGCCAGCCGGATACATATGGGAGAGGTGAATACAAAAGTACAGTTAAGGCCTGTTCAAACCATGGTCGATTAAATATAACAATAGTTCTACAATTCATTCTAAATTTTAAAGAATTGCAGAACCCGCACCACACCTATAGTGATAACGGCACGGAGGAATGATGTCATGGATATTTCAGAACGATTTTTTTTCCAGCAGGTAAACAATAAAAACATTGAACGGCAATCAGAATCCATCCTGCTTTAAAGAGCTTGAACATTTAAAGCAACAGACAACCAAAACCAAAAGAAATATTTGACATTTCATTGCTGACTTTGGTATCTTGACAAATCTGAGCGTAGACAGAGATATCTTCTGAAACTTTATAAGACACGCGTTTGACACATCTCAATTTAATCACTGTCTTGGAGAAGCACTGGAGAACTTCTTTTTCAACAGAATGGCATGAGACTTAGCTCTTGGCTGCTGATTATATAAATAAAAACAGGCTATTTGTGCGCCAGCCCTGCCCTTTGAGGCACACTTTGGATTTGTCTTGCTACAAAATGAAAGCGTGTCTCTGTTTAATGCATTAAGAAATGGGCTGAAAAATGCAGTTAATATTTGATGCCTAACTTTGTCTTGTGATGTCAGCAGGGAATAGGCATGTTGAAATGTGCAGATCTCTGCATCGCTGCTGGATGGGTTGGAACTCCTGCATTAGCTGATTATTCATTATGCAGATTGAGTCACCCTATAAACTGCGTTGCGTCATACAATGGTATAAATTAGTTTTAAAGGAAAACAAGGTGGATTGATTATTCTGCTCATTGACATGCTTGAGATTAAAGCCACAAAAGGTCCTTCTTACTGAATCAAGCAGGGGACAGACAACCTGGAATTGACCCTGAATGTGGCATAATGTGCTGTGAAGAAGCATTCCCGAGTCTTTGGTTTGATTGTCGAAAGAGACTCTTAAAGCAGCGCTGGACCCCATACAGTGTTTTTAAAGACCTCTCTGACAGCAGGAGCTCAGGAAACAAGATCTTTCCCACCCCCCGAGTGAGCAGTGACATCTAAACCACAACTACTTAGAGTTGTGAACCAACACTTGAGGCAACAAAAGCATTCATTTAATTTCCCTTTTTTGACATGGAAAGCTCAGTGTTAAGATACTTTAGCAGCTTTAAACACCCCCTATTATTAATTATCCCTATAAAGCAGGCATATCTTTAAAAAGAATATAACCCCCCCCCCAACCCCCCCCCTCCCCGAAAAGAACAAAACAACAAAAAACAACAACAACAAAAAAACAGAATTTAGCTTTTAATGATCATGTTTTCATACAATGAACTCAAAATCTGCTAAGGGGTAATTAAATGTAACAAATCATGTAAAAATATATCATTTTTATTGGAAAATGAAACATTTTATCAAACTTTGATAATTGCCTTAATCATTTAAAAAACTGAGAAGATCGTGATCGAACTACATTTCATAAAAATCACATTGATGACTACTGGGACTCATTACAAGATCACTCATTTAATAGAGTAGGGAACAGAGACGTTCCATTGGATGACGACGAATGGGGGTTTCGCTTAGAAAGCCTATTAACTTCGAGTCTTACAAAATGAGACAATGGCAAAGAAATGCCATGGGACTGCGGAATTTGCATGGTGAAACTCCGCCCCACCTCGTGGGTATAAAAGGAGAACGCTGGCAATATGCAGATATGTTTCTTCGGTAAGAAGCCAGGGCTGAGCTCAGGCTATCCCTGCGGTACAGAGGAAGGGGCAGGTAGGCGTAACGTCTCCATTCCCGAACGAGGATTATACGTAACCGAGACATTCCCTTTGCGTTGTCACTCTGAGTTACATTGGATAACGACGAATGAGGTTACCCGTCTAATCACGGCACCTTCATAGCTGTCTTCCAGTGTCCTGCATAAATCTGAGATCCCTGTCGTGAGACTAGCATGGACGAAGGACTCCTATTCCAACAGAGCGTTCCACCATGGGGACCCACCCTTTGGCAGCGGCCTGATCGAGGGGAGGAAAGGCGGAGCCCCCGACGAGAGTCAGCTGCCGCACCCAAAAAACAATCATCAAGCCACGTGCTCGGGACAGGGTGGAGGGTTCCACTCAAACCCAATGCTCACGACCACCCAGGAGAGCATGGCGGCCTTCTCGGGATCTGGCACAGCCGAGTCGTCATCTCCCGATGGCTCCTGCCAACCTTATGATGCTGTGATTGACATCGCAGCATCCTCTGGAGTGCTGAATGACACCCGCGGCCCACATGCGTCATGTGACCTGGAAGACCGTGGAACATCACAGTCACGGCTCACGAGTTCACGAGGACGGCTCACGAGTTGCCACACTGGAGAGGGGGATGTGTCCCGAGGACGAGTCGTCGGTTGGTTGTGCCACACCGTCACCCTCAGGTCACCCTGGCCACCAGCCGAAGTATCAGCTCCCGTTAGAACGGTAGATCGGGGTGTGGATGAGGAGACTCTCCCTTTATCAAGATCATTGAGTTTCGACCGAAGTGTCCCAATGGCCATGTTTCCGTAATGAAAACATGAGTCATCCACAAGTGCTGTTTTAGTGTGCTCAAAGCCCAAACACACAAAGCAACGATTGTGCCCATCAGAGTCGGATAGAAGTCGACCACGAACAGAAAGTCCGCAAACATTTTGCTGAAAGCAACCTGTCCAAGAGCTTGTCCTGTGGTCTGATGAGACTAAGATAAACTTGTTTGGATCAGATGTTGTCCAGAATGTGTGGCGATGCCCTGGAAAGCAAGAAAATTGTGTCTTGTCTACAGTCAAATATGGTGGTGGTAGCATCATGGTCTGTGGCTGCATGAGTGCTGCTGGTACTGGACAGCTGCGCTTCATTGAGGGAAACATGGATTCCAAGGTGTACTGTGACATTCTGAAGCATAACCTGATTCCTTCCATTCAGAAACAGTGCCGAACGGCATGACAATGACCCCAAACACACCGCCAAGATGACAACTGTCTTGCTGAGGAAGGTGAAGGTGATGGTGATGGTGATGGAGTAGCCAAGTATTTCTCCAGACTTGAAACCTATTGAACATGGGTCATTCTCATGCAGAAGGTGGAGAATTGCCATGTGCCTAACATCCAGAAGTCATGATGTCATAATGGAGTGGAGGAGGGTCCCAGCAACAACCTCTCCAGCTCTGGTGAATTCCATGGTCAGGAGGAGTAAGGCAGTGCTAGATAACAATGGTGCTCACACAAAATATTGACACTTTGGACACAGTTTTGACATGTTCACTTAGGGTATATTCACTTTTGTTGCCAGCTATTTTGACAATAATGGGTGTATGTTGAATTATTCTCAGTAAATATATACTGTTATACAAGCAGCACATTGACTACTCTAAAATATATCCAAGTTTAATTTCTATAGTATTGTCCCTTAAGAAAATATACTAAAATGTTTGCTGAAATGTGAGGGGTGTACTTACTTTTGTGAGACATTGTATATATACAAATTTTGATGCAAACACACAAATCATCATCTTTTTTTTAGCTTAAATCTGATGCTTAATATGAAGTGCATTTCAATTGCTGCCTACAACAAATTACAGTGCAAGGTGTCGATTAACTCTTATAGCAGTGAGTCACGGTGACCCACAGCAAATGACCCTCTTTAATGGGGACCAGCCGTTGGTGTAATGGCCTTGAGTGATCCATCACCCGTATGGACAGATACGCTGACATTCATGGCCCTGGTAATTGCTTCATCACAAAGGACCTGAGCCATGGCCCATGTAGATTATTTTGGAATGTCATGATGGATGTTGTGCATGTGTGTTTCTGGGATAAGAAGAGTAAATGGCGGCATTTGCTTTATCAATAGTCATAAACCATGTTGCAGAGCCTGATTTCACCAAGTGCAACATTTCTGAATCAACATCTTTGTTGATCCTGGAACAACATTCCAATCAACCAATCAGATTTAAGGGACAAGTTTACAGTTTATGTCAAGATTATTCTTATAAACCCATTAGTTATTATAACCAGTGTTAAGTGCTTCTACATCAGTGTTATTCACCTATCGTTTCCCTCAGATTTTAGGGATAACTTATGGGTAGGGTTAGGTTTAGAGGTAGGGATATGGATATGGATTACATTTTTGGACAGGAATGTTGTTCCAGGATCAACAAAACTTTTTGTCCCAGGAACAGGTCTAACTCTGCAAAATCAGGGCGTGTCGTGCAAAAAAAAAAAAAAAAGAGAGTGGCAGTTTGTGCTAGCACATTGCTTGATTTCAAAAGTGGCAGACAGTGCTGTATGTTACTGCATCCCACCCCCACCCCCTTGCAGCATGCAGGCAAATGCATCTTTTCTGGCATTAAAGGGTTTCATGCTAATGTTAGCGTGCTCTTCTGGAATAGCCGCAGGCTGTTTTTGTCTATGCCGGGATAGCAGCGTCTGAGTACACTTCAATTCTGAGTACTTTATACACTGGTACATAATAAGATCATAATACCACCACAGTGAAAAAATGTAATTTGTAATACATTTATAATTATATTTCATAATAACACCATAGTGAAAAAATGTAATATATATATATATATATATATATATATATATATATATATATATATATATATATATATATATATATATATATATATATATATATATATATATATATATATATATATATATATATATATATATATATATATATATATATATATTAGGGCTGTGCAAAAATTAATTGCGATTAATCGCATCCAAAATAAAAGTCTGTGTTTACATAATATATTTGTGTGTGCAGTATATAATTATTTTGTATATATAAATACACACACATGCATGTATATATTTAAGAAAATGTGTTATTCATATATAAAATATTTATATTAATATAATATAGATTATGTATTTAAATATATTTACAGAATTTAAGCGCAAATAATTCTTAAATATATACATGCATGCATAGGTATTTATATATACAAAATAATTATATACAGCACACACAAATATATTATGTAAACACAGACTTTTATTTTGGATGCGATTAATCGCAATTAACTTTTGCACAGCCCTAATATATATATATATATATATATATATATATATATATATATATATATATATATATATATATATATACATACATATATAAGTATTAGCATCATGCTTTCACCTATTTTCACAATACAACTTTTAAGACACTTTAAAATAATTGTATTTTAGTATATTTTCTAAAAAATATACTTGAAGTAAAAATTAATAACTAAATGCAGAATGCACAGTAACATTTTACATTTATTTTGTGCTTGTTTGGAAAAGAATTGGACAAGAGACACAATCCAAAACATTACATTTTTGTATATAATTAGGTTTTTTTTTTTTTTTTTGGTAATAATTTAGTCATTTTTACTGGAAACATTTTTTGTAGGAGAACATCAGTCTTGATAAATGGACATATGGTCCCTTCAAAAGCATATTTTCTCAGATGATACCAACCTATCCAGCTGTTGTCCTCTATTATCCAGAGTATAGTCTGGCTCTTGAGTTACATCCCATCAGTATCTGCCAGTCACTGTCTTTCTGCAGCCATTTACTAACATGAGACACTCGTGGCAGTCATTCATTTGACAAATTATGAGGCCGTTACACCTTATGAAAACATGACAGCTTGACAGTGGCATAAAAAGCAAGCTGAAGGAAAAATTTCAGTAACTGGGCAATTTCAGTATAAAGCTTCTGTCAACAATATTTGTCCAACACAATCTCAAGTGTTCCTGAAGCTGTGAAAAGCATCAATTTAACACAACAATATGCTTAAATGAGCATTCCGGGTTCATCATCTTAAACTTTATTGACAGCATTTACATTTTTTTTTTGTGACTCCTATGTTTTTTATGATGGTTTATTTATGTGGCCTTTTGAATTGTAAGTCTAAACGTGTCATTGTTTCACATAATTACCAGTAACAAATTCACACTTCTCGTGCATCATTGTTTGGAAGAGGAGGCACACTTAATAGGGTATCAGCTATGCAAACACAAATCTGAATACAGAGTGATGCTGATATTTCATGTTTAGTTAAGCATAACAGATATGTTGACAGAGAAGATGAGAAAGGACATAGTTCTGAAACTGCAGCTGGACTAGAAATAATAGTTCATGTCTATTGTTAGGGGTTTTTGAGCAGCATTAATTCATTGGACTGAAAGGGCACTGCAGAGCTGTAGTACCTTTTGTGTTGAGATTCTAGGCTCATCTTTTCTATAGAATGAAAGCAGATAGTGACCAGGTGTTGTCAAGCTACCAAAGGAATAAAAACCATGATGACAGCACCACAAAATATCTGGCACCAAGACGTTAGAATGATGTGGCGAGCAGGACGAGGCAGAGGGCTGTGATTAGATACAGTATCTAATCTGACTTTAATATACAGCCACAGGAGATGATCAATGATATTCGTTTCACTTGTGACTCGTTATAATGTTCTGGCTTCTCAGTGTAGTCTTCAAAATCCATAAAGCAACTTTAAGTAAGCGTATGGTTGGAATAACACACGTGTTATTGTTAAAAAATTATTTAAATAAAGCGGAAATAATATGGATATTAGATAAAAAAAATATTAACTTAAAAACTTAAATTTGTCCTTTTATGTTGCATGGAAGAAAAGTGTTTCAAACAACGTGTTGTGAGAGTTAATAACTGAATTTCCATTTTTGGGTGAACTATTCCTTTAACAGCCAGCCTTATGGTACATCTGCATAAATACTCTTCACTGAAAAGATGATGATGATGAATATGGCAGTCAAACCAGTCAAAGTGACTGAGATGATCAAGGAGGAAACTCGAAATACTCTTTTCCCTTTCAAAATTCTATCTTACTGAATATTTTCTGTATCATGCAAGAGTTTGAGGTTAAAAGAGTCTCAGTGTTTGAAGAGAAAAAAATAAGGTCATGCAGCAGCATGATGTTAACCTTCTGAATTATATTAGCTTGACCTTTTTTTTACTGTTTTATTGTAATATTTAAAGTTTATTACCTTGACTTTACCTGCAACAATACAGAGTATTTAAATGTATTACAGATGCACTCCTGACGCACAAAAACAACATTATACTGCCTTCTAAGATGTCATGCTTTGGCAAATTGTAAGGCAGCATTGCACGCATGCTTAAAGATAAGGCAATCCCAAGATGCACTATGGCAAGTTCAGTAAAAATATTCATCCAAGATGGCAAATGGAGTTAAATATATAAGCAATAAATATATTTTTTTTTAAATACTGAAAATTGATTAAAAAATATTCAAATAGCTACTGAATTGTTATTCTCTGTTTACAGGTTGATATACAGTGTGGTTTGTGACAAATTGAAGTGGTTCTGAAAACACTCGTTTGTGAGTTTACCATTTAACAGCAGCCATGCAGAACAGATGGATGTGATCTGTGTGGCCCAGCATCCTCCTACACACTCTGGGCTGGCCTCAACTTTAGTATTTTGTTAAATGTTAGTTAAAAGTATAATGGCGAAAAAATGTCTTGTAAAAGTTAGTTCTAGTATTTTATAATGCCATTTAATACAAATACATTCATATATTTGTAAGCGTGCAAAGTATACAAACAGTTTTTTTGTGGTCACTGCTCTTACAAAATCCATGATGTTTCAGTGATTTGTTCTATTTATAATGAATGGAAAGTTCTCTTTCCTAATATCTGTTTAATATGAGTTTAGCTCCTCAGGTATTAAACATGAGAAAACATACTGCGCCCTGTCCCCTCCACCATCAGTGCAGTCTTGGTTAAAAATTCATTTTGCATAAGCAAATATGCCACTTTGCCTGTATTGGGAGGCAAAACTGAAACAGTGTTCCACATTTTATTCATTTTTCCCTTTCATCCATCTCCAGGGCAATATAAAAGCTTGCGCCTGTTAGAATCGCTCATAAAATAGAATTTCTTTGGGTGCAAAGCTGTGTCGTGTTGTCAGAAGGCTCCAATGTGCTAATGTGAAATCACACTTTGTTCCTTTTTTGCATTTGTATCTGCGCACCACAGTAAATGGAGTGACATATTACTGACTAATTGACTGTAAAGGATCCTGGATATCATCCAGATTGCCAGCATATTGCAGATGTGAAGTAGTTGGCGGCAAACTTGCTCTCTCTCTCACACACAAATATGATGTGCATGTTGACACTAATTAAGTGTCCTGGTGGAAAGGTTCCTGTCATTTTGAGAATATTGCATCAAAGGTCATGTGACATGCTTGATGTTGTCTTCTCTGGACCTGGTTGGTTGAGAATCTTACTGCTTTGCACATACAGTTTACTGTTCCTCGCCATATAAATGTTCACTTTCTGTTTTTATATTGTTATATTCACTTGTTTACAAGCTGTGTGATTGATAAGGGAATTCATTCAAGATACGGATTTGGAACAGTGAATGGGTTTGTTCTTGTTGTCTTCCCAGGGGAGAACTCCTTTATATTACTGAAGTCATGATTGTGGTTTAACACAGGGAAAGGAACACTTTCCATCTATATGTGAGATTCTGTGGCTCGAATTCAAAATCTTATCTCAAAAATAAACATTTTCTCTCTGTGAATGTTGCTAAAACATGAATGTATTGGCACATGGAAGGGAAAACACTGGCACTGAAGCAAAAACAGAAGAAAGGAATAGTAGAAAAATAAAATAGAAAATGTTGAAGAGGCAAATGCAATTATGGAAATCGGACTCTCGTTGAAACAACTGATACGCATTAACATGAAAATTGTGAAATCCAGTTAATTAATACCTACACTCTAAAAATGCTGGGTTGTTTTAACCCAACTTTGGGTCAAATATGGACAAACCCAAATATTTGGTTAAAATATAATTAAAAATGTAACCCAATGTCTGGGTTTGTCCATATTTGACCCAAAGTTGGGTTAAAACAACCCAGCATGTTTTAGAGTGTAAGATGCTGTGAAGAAAGTGTAGCTTTAGTTTACTGTATCATTGGACTGGTAAATGCCCTCAAAACGCTCATGAAACATTTCTGGATTAGAGCTTCATGTGCCCTTAGGATGCATATAAATGTTTCTTTCCATGAATATGTGATGGTTGTGTTGCATTAGATTGTGCAAAAGACTTACAATCTGCTCTATTCCATTTCAGACTCTGATAGCTCTAATCACTAGAGGATTTACTCATAGTTGACGTCTAGGGTTATTTATGTACATGAAATAAAACAGGAACATATTCCCACTTCTGTCTCAGATGCTATGCAATAGCTAGTGTTTTTAATGTTTTATGCTCTCTTATGCATTTTGTTGTTTTATTATCCTTGCATCTCGCCTCTGGCAATTTTATTTTTATTTGCAAATATGGTTTGATTGCGATGTTACATACTTTTGCATTTCCACTCCTTTAATGTTTGCTGTTTCTCTTACTAAGAGTCTTAAATCTGCCTCAAATACACAGTACACTCTTGGATGAAAAGTTTTGAACCTTAAATGGGTCTGTTTGACGAATAGACTTGAAGTCCATGATTTGTTTTTTTGTTGTTGTTGTTTTTTTGTCGACACTGCCTGGAGATGATCTAGTGCAATTTTGGTGAAAATTGGACTAACCGTCTAGTTTGCAAAAGTAGGTTTCTTGGACAATTCAAAATGGCGGTCATGTTTTTGTGATGGAAAATGATGTTATAGGATGCCTCAGGAATAAGAGGAAAAAAAATTTGTTAATAGGCCTTACGGTTTAAAAGTTATTAGCATAATATAAGTGACGTTAGGAGGTGGCGCGAGAGGGAATGAGCTAGAGACACCAAAATTGGTGTAATTACTGTTGGGACTGTCCTCAATCAGAATGTCAAACCGAAACAACTTTCCCGTAAATGGTTCTATGGGCTGCCATATACGCTCTTTCGGAAGAAGAAGAACGTTTGGGTTAGAAAAAAAGGGTTAGTAAGAAAGTCTGATATCTCGGTTATCCTGCACAAATTCCTTGGATTTTTGTTTGACCTCCCTCTTTATTTTTCTTGTGGGACTCTCACCTGTCACATGTTTGATGTTGACTAACAATGAGCCAAGGGGAGCACTGTCAATGCGGCTCTGACTGTGAGCACGTCTTTCATACTGATCAGACGCTTTTCTGTACGGCATTGGGGGCGAGTGCTACATTCGTACCATGGATCCCTATAGGAGAATTAAACAATAGGAAGGAGAGAGAGAACAGAGAATATGAAAGAAAAGGACTCTCAGACAATGGCTTCTCTGTTTAAATGGCTATTGTTTTCCAAGAGCTGCACATTAATACCATTATATCAGAGTTAATGAAATGACTCATCGTTGTTTCTCCTCTAAAGTTTTTTTTTCTTTTATACTCTATTCAGACCTTTGCTATAGCTTCTGAAATGTTTAATCTGTTACTGGCTTTTTAGGAGAGTTTTATATTGAATCAGTTGAGTAATTACAGCACGACTGCTAGTGCTGGACATGATGTTCAATTCTAAAGAAATGTCCCAGGTTCAGTCAAGTAAAGCTTGATTTATGCCTTTTACAATCTGCAGGGTGAGTCTAAACTTATGTGGTATCAGACAGCAATAGACTACAGTGTCCACTTCATTAAACGTTATGATTAATGTGAACATTTTGAGTTTTAAGTCTCCTTTTTTTATTATTGAGACACATCAATATATCAACTTGAGTTCTTAAACACATTTTCTCCTTGTGCTGATTTTAATGTGTTTTGTTAAAACCTTCCTCTGATTTCTGCCTAATGATTTATTAAGGTCAAATGACAGATACAGTCGACAACTCAACATGTGGTTCAAACAAATCCTGATTAACCACTCGCCTTATTTTTCCTGTGGGAAAATCTGGGAAAATGAGATATTTAAATAGTTATGTTCTTTTTTAGAATGGAAACATTCCCCCATACTTTAAATAGGCAAAAGCAAAAAAAAACAACAACATATAAATAATACTACATAGAAAACTCCTTACTAATAAAAATAGACATAGATGAGACAATTAGCCGATCATTTGATCTTGAAATTTTTGGTGTGTATGGAAACCAGTTGTGTTACAGTATAAATCTCATTTGTGGTGTTTCTTTACCATTGAGCTCCACTATTGTATGTACATTTTTTTTCACACACAGCGCTAACAGTGATCTGTGTGGAGTAAATTAATTGAGATGTTTTTCCTTCTTCACCCTCCTTTCTTTTTCTCTTGCAGTGAACCTACCTGTGCTAACAATGGCATGTAGCAGTCTCTATGGAAATGCCATTGAGGAGTTCTGCCTGGTCAAGTTCAAGCTGGACATGGAGATTATCGACCATCAACAGTGGTGCAGCTGGGAAGATACTGTTGAGTAAGTGAGAAACATGACACTTGAAGGATTTAATATATTATTGGTAAATTCTTGACACTGATTTGCTTACATACAGTATGACGTGAAGGCCAAGTATGGTGACCCATACTCTGAATTTGTCCTCTGCATTTAATCCATCCAAGTTAGTGTACACACATTAGGAGTAGTGAGAAGTGAACACACACAAACCGTGGATACACCCAGAGCAGTGGGCAGCCATTTTTGCTGTGGTGACCAGGGAGTGATTGGGGGTTTGGTGCCTTGCACATGGGCACTTCAGTCATATCAAAACCACAACTTTACTAGTTACCAGTCTGACTCATCATCACTGTCCTCGTCAGAGCTCAGTACATTCATTGTCATTTCCAAAATCTTCAAAATCTATATATATATATATATATATATATATATATATATATATATATATATATATATATATATATATATATATATATATATATATATATATATGTGTGTGTGTGTGTGTGTTTTATTTGTGTTCTGTACTTGCTCTGCAGTAAATCAATCACTGAGCCTATTCAAGTTTTGCTTTCTATTCTTTTGTTTTCTGCATGTGGTAATATGAGTGAAACATCACTTCATCATTGTGTATTAGACACTATTTGCCACCTTGTGGAATAAACTTATTTAGTCATCAAAAATTGTATTATTGTTGTGCAGAAAATATACTTACACTGTTACACACCCTTGGTCATTAGTCTGTTTTATTGACACCAAAATATAATTTATAAACAATATAACAAGAAAAAAATAATTATTATATATATATATATATATATATATATATATATATATATTTAATGCCTGTTTCCCTGTTCATTGTTTGCCAGGAATAAAATACATTGAAATATTATTGCAAAGTATATTTTAGACAGTATTATTGTATTTTATCATTTGAAATGAGGCCTTGGTGAGCATAATAGACTTCATTCAACAACTTTTGTTCAGCGCAATCCTGCCTTGCCGCTGACATACCTGCATGTTTATTTGAACAGTTCATGACAAGGTTAGTGAAGAGCAGAGTTTTCTCAGTAAGAGAGTCGACTGGGGTTCCCATATTATCACATACTTCGGAGGGATTTAGTGTGCCATGTGGCACAGCTCCAGGCGCACACCGTTCCTGGGAAATGCCTCCATATGTGCAGCTGTCTCTGTGACATAATGGAGGTTATTTGTGGTGCCCCAGAAAACACATGATATTGAAGAACTTAACAAGAAGAACTGTCTTGGCTTTACCTTTGTGCCTTTGACAACTGACCCTAAAAAACTGCCACTCTGACTTTAGACTGAAGACGTTGCGCTCTACTGCAACAGTCAAGAAAAGTGACACTGGATGTCAAGGCTGTCGGATCGGGGCCAGCAAGGTCTGCCTGTCCCTGTCATCAACATTTCATACACTGTTTGTCCCTTGCGACCTACCTCGTAAATACTGTAGCTCATGCCAACGTGTAAAATGGTCACAGTGTTTTGCATTTCTAGAAATCATTGTAGTTAAAGGGATAGTCCACCCAAAAATTTAAGCTTTGCTACTCGTACTGATGTTGTTCCTGATGTCGTGTCTGTATGACTTTCTTTATTCTGTTGAACACAAAAGAAGATATTTTGAAAATGTCTCACTGTTTTTTTGCACAATGGAAGTCAATGGTAACCAAACCTGATTGGTTACAGGCATTCTCAAATATCTTTCTTGTTTTCTGCTAGAGAAAGAAAGTCAAACAGGTTTGGAAGACCATGAGGGTGATTAAATGATGACATTTAGATGAGTCATGACTTTATTTTTTTCTTATATTATGTTACAGTTTGGCACTTAAAATGGAAGTGAATGGGGCAGTTTACTGAAGAATGATTTTATAAAAGCAAATTAATTATTTGCTTAAAATTGTTGTATTATTTGAGGTGTGACGTTTAAAACATTTATGCCGTTTCATTGTTATAGTGATGTAGTTGTAAATTTAGATCTATGTTTACACAGAAACTGTTAACACATATATTATTTGTCTAATGAATAATTTAACTTTTATGGATTTACTTTATTAATGTTCACTGTAAGTGCCTCACTTTAACCCAGATTTTTGCTCCACTATAAAGTGGAGGGATTGTTATTGTTAAAAAGTTCTTGGTGTTCATTTACAAAACTGCTGGTGCATTTGTGGTTAGATCAAAATCGCAGAAAAAAAGCCCTAAAGTTGCAAACAAAAAGAAGTGTGTTGAGGAGGACTGATTACTGGTGTTGTTATACTGAGCCATTATGACACAAAATGATTATTCAAATCAACTTTATTAAAAGCAGTTTGAGTGATTCCCTTTAGACAGTGAGTCATAGATTCTGCTAACTGCATAATGGTTTGTCATGACCTTGATCTTTGGTATTTCATTTTTGTGTGTTTTTTTTTTTACATTAGAAGTGCTTAAGCCCACCAAACAAGCCTTAAATCATGGCTAAAAAAGATATTTAACAAGGATTTATCTGTGGTTAAACCTTTATAAGAAGCACAGACTTAAGTTAGCTGGCTTTATTTCAAATACAGAGGACATCAAAAATGCCACACTTCTTTTAATTCAATAGAAAATTCATAACATAAATGTGTCACAGCAGGACAGAAAGTGAACAATATTAGTCTATGATTCAATGCAGAACTTTTTTTTTACCATGAAGTTCGACTCCAGGCTCAGTTTGTCAGCCTTCCTAGAGAAGAGTTGCTCAATGATTGCTCTTTCACAGCTCAGTGGATTTCAGGATGTTCTCAGATCCTGGAGCAGGTTCAAATGCCCCACTCACCTGTGAAACTGCGCTCATTAAAGTATGTATGGCCCCTCAGCTCCTTCCATCGGGTCATCCAACTCCGTTGCTCAATTATGTACAAAGCACCGTCTATAGACAGCCACAGGTCTGGGATGAGGGCTGAGCAACTCTGTAGAACGAAGTGTGGCCTCCAATGAGCCTCAGAGGTGGTGAGGTAAGACTTATCGAGCACTGAGGGTAGTCAACTGCAGGTAATTAAGGTTATATACAAGCGATCAGAGGCGGCAAGAACTGTTGGACTTCAGCAAATTGGCTCACCTGGGCAATGAAGCATTAAACCACTTTGGCGAGAATCAACAATCTACTGACATAGCGTTTTGTCCTGCCAAGGGACATTCCTCTGTGTGCTGTATTCTCATTAAACTCCTCTTAAAGCACTGTTTAGAGGCAAAATAGACTTGTAAAATATATACAAATTAACAATGAAGAGCTGGAGTTAGGTGTTTGTCTAAAACAATTTTCACTTTTCTGAAGAAATTAGATTAAGGAACAGAATGTAACCCTTAAATTCATGAATGTTTCGCCAATCATTATTATATATTCGGGTCTTTAGCAAACTGGGGTGCATTTCCCGAAAGCATCGTTAGCCAACTATGGTTGCAAGGTCTGTCGTTATCTGCATAATTCAACGATTCGGTGTTTCCCGAAACCATCGTTCGGACGAACATTCGCAAACAGCATCGCAAAGTTGTGTGGTTTGATCGACAGCTCTCAACCAGTGGTTAGAGGCATAGTTTCTATATTGCATGACATTTGGATGTAATAAATTCATATCTTGAGCAAAATAAGCAAGCTGACATTCAGTACAACCGGTGCCTTTTATTTGGAATACATACAAATGTAATTTGCGTCTTTTAGTTTGTCAAAAGATTTACAGTAAAGTACCGTGATTGAAGAGTGCTCTACTATGTAAGAACGAGCCAAATATTGAGTCTGGTAATAAGGCAAAAGGTAACACTTTATTTGAAGGGGTGTGCATAAGACTGACATGACACTGTCATAAACATGACATAACACCTGTCATGAACATGAAGGAGTCTTTATGAATGTTTATGACTTTTGTCATTAAGTGTCATTCGGTAAATTATGACACTTTTAATGCAAAGTTGACATTGTTTAAAATGTCTTTGTTATGACAACTTGACATTAACCAAGACAAAAATGTCTTGATTATGACAACTTGACATTAACACAGACAGAAATGTCTTTGTTATGACAACTTGACATTAACCAAGAAATCATAACCTGTCACAAATATGTCATAACAGTCTAATTATCAAACTTAAAGAAGTTATTTAGCTTTGCATTAACATTACATTACCCTGTCATATGTGTTTGGTTTTGACTTTGGGTGTCATGACACCATAACTCTGTCATGGATATTTTACTTTTCCTCAAGTAAATTGGAACACATTGTACTAGTTATAAAGAAGTCATTAAGGGTTATTACACTGTCAAATGCTGTCAAACAACAATGTCATTAATATTTCCCCTTACCTCAAGTAAAGTGGAACACGTTGGACTAGTTATAAAGATGTCAGGTTGACAGGTTATGATTTCTTGGTTAATGTCAAGTTGTCATGACAAAGACATTTCTGTCTTTGTTAATGTCAAGTTGTCATAATCAAGACATTTTTTATCTTTGTTAATGTCAAGTTGTCATAAAAAAGACATTTTTGTCTTGGTTAAAGTCAAGTTGTCATAACAAAGACAATTTAAACAATGTCAACTTTGCATTAAAAGTGTCATAATTTACCGAATGACACTTAATGACAAAAGTCATAAACATTCATAAAGACTCCTTCATGTTCATGACAGGTGTTATGTCATGTTTATGACAGTGTCATGACAGTCTTATGCACACCCCTTCAAATAAAGTGTAAACAGGCAGAATAACTGAGAACAATTTGAAATAGTCCTCAGATGACATGTCTGTAATTTATATTAATAAATCTAGCATTAATTGTATCTCAAACAGTTTCATTAAAAGTAGTTAATACTCCGCCACGTGCGAAACCAACGTGGTTGAAAGAAACTTTGCGACATTGGGTTTCGGGAAACATTCACGAGTAGCTAGTTGATTTCTCTAACGATGCATCATACTGTGGTAGTGAAGCAGCGAGTTACATCGTTGTACCAGACTGATCTCTTGAAATTGTGTGTGTATGACATGCCAATTCGTATTTCCATTTTTGGCATGCTATCAACACGCATAATTGCTTTGCAGTGTGTTTATGAACGCTGTTGACTTAACGTTACATTACTGTATACATATATAAATATATGACCTACCCCAAACCCGTCCCTAAATCTACCCGTCACTGGGGTTAATAGCAGTTATGAGTGTTTCCCTACCATCCTAGGAAAAATTATCACTTTCCAGATGTAGATCTACGTTTTTCTTCGTTTCGCTTGGACATGGCAATTATATAAAATTGTACTGATGTTAAAGTAACAATTCCAGAAGAATAAAATAAAGCATATATTGTTACCTTTTGAATCTTGGAAGGGTTCAGTTTGAGCAGATTTGACCGTTTTATACCATCATCACTGTTCTCGCCAGAGCTCATTTCCCAGTACAGTCAGCATCTCGAACATATTTCAAAACTATCATTTTCAACATCTTCAAAAATAATATTTTGATGACTGACAGCTTCTTCACCAGATTTAACATCAGGTGACAGTGTCACTAATGTTTGATTGCATTCAGTACTTGCTGTGCACTCGAGCCTATTCCTATTCTTTTGTTTTCTGCCTGCGGTAACTATGAGTGAAACGTCACCATCATTTGTGTACATTAATCATTACTATGTAATTGTGTGCACTTTTTA
Organism: Cyprinella venusta; assembly: GCA_038021265.1. Lineage (NCBI taxonomy): Eukaryota > Metazoa > Chordata > Actinopteri > Cypriniformes > Leuciscidae > Cyprinella > Cyprinella venusta. The sequence goes on from CM075867.1 coordinate 20,750,091, forward strand.
AGTGTGCATTAATCATTAATCAGACACTATTTGCCACCTGGAATAAATTTATTCAATTCTAAAAGAATTTTTAATTCTAAAAAGATTACTTATTGTTGTGCAAATAAATATACTTACACTGTTCCACACCTCGAGTCATCAGTGACCCTATACAATTTTTACAAAAAATAATGCAAAATTAGGCATTTTTTATATAAAAAAAATTCTTAGTATATTGTTTATAATGAGTTGATTGAGGAATAGTAAGAAGGTTAATATCTTACTTTAAAACAGGATGTCCTGTGATGGTATGTGTTTAAGGATTAAAACTTCACTGTGAAGTGTTTTTCTACTGATTTAACGAGCACAAAAGAGATCCCAACAATAATTTAAGTTTAATAACGTGCAAACATTACATAGAAGAGGAGACAAAAACTCAGTGATCGAGTATTTTAATGGAATAATGTCCAAAATAATAATATTGTTGTTCCAAACAATGATATTCTTTTTTTCTGTGGAGCTCAAAAAATGTTTTGCCGACATTGACAGTTCAGTGACTAAGAACTGTCAAGCTCCAAGAACAGAGAGAGAGAGAGAGAGAGAGAGAGAGAGAGAGAGAGAGAGAGAGAGAGAGAGAGAGAGAGAGAGAGAGAGAGAGAGAGAGAGAGAGAGAGAGAGAGAGAGAGAGAGAGAGAGAAAGCGTGTCTTGAGGCATCAGGTTTGAATATGTGCATGTACGAATGATATTTGGCAGTTGCAACAATTCCGAAACTTATAGTTGATAAATTGGCAGCACTAACCTTTATCTATTTTTGTGCCATTACTAACAACAGATAAAAAAATTACCCTAACTGGATGAAAACTTTGGTAATTGGTTTGATGTGTTTAGTTCACGGGCATTTCATTGAGGTTTTGATGTGTGCTATCTGAATTAGTCAAGGAGACAAAATGCCAGACCTAATTAATGTGTTCCAAAAAGGCATAATTTTCTGATAACAAATGTTTTTTTTTTTTTTTTTTTGATATTTGAACTGCTAATTTAAAATGATATATTATTTTACAATTATATTGAGTTTAATTGAACAAATGATTGGTCTAATAAAAAAGAAAGAGAAACACATCCCAAGACTTCTAGTTTCTAAAGCTGTTATTATTCCAGAGACAAAACAGTGATATTTTCAGGCCATGAGAAAATATTAGAGGCTATTCCCTGTTTGCCCTCTCCAGAAATCTATTCCATGATGAATGTGATCCTCTTCAAGCACGTAGTAAGTCAGAGATCCAGTAACTCGAGCTCAGGTGTCTTGACTCCAATATAATACCCATCATTTTTGTGTCCACCATCTGGTGTTTGCGCAGTTCTGACTCTTTGGGCCCTCTGTGACCTGTTGTCCTTTCCATCCTAATGAGACTGCATGAGGACAGGCAGCTCATGAGATCGCTTGTAAAACTAAAGGAGAGAAGAGAAAGTAAAGTGACTGTTTTGGTGGCAGCAACGGAATACTGAAATCTAGAGTTGCTGGTTAACAGACAGTCCTGGAATTTAAATGTACTGTATCTGAATGCGGTGATACAAAGTGACAAAACTCCCTGCAGTGTGTGTACTTGTAAGTTATATGAATTACATTGGTAATACTATATGGCTTTATACTGGCATAGAGATGTAGTAAATTCAACAGACGTGTTACCCAACTGTATGCAATATAAGAGATGGAATTATTGAGGAAGACCCCCCGAAATCTTTCTGCTGCCCTTGCAGTCACAGCGTTTAGGTTGATCCCAATGTTTATTTGTTCCCCCGTGGGCATACACCCCCTTTTACATTACAGTCAAGGTGTTTGTGGTGTTTGTGGGATAGTTTTTATTAGCTCTGGGGAATGTGACCACACTTGAAAGCATTAACCCCTCTGTCAGCCTTGATGACACTTAATAACTTTGAGAGAGACTGAAAGAGCCAACAAGAGGGTGACACTTTATAACGTTCAACAATTCAGCATTCAGTGGACAGAGATCAACTGCTTCTGTAACTGTTGCAGAGGCACATACTCGAAATGTTTTAAAGGACGTTTCAGGATCATCGAGTATGTGATTTTCTGGGTCACTGTTGTTGCTACAAACAGTCTTCAGTTTTACGTGATGTGTTTCTAGAACTCCAAAAACCAAAATGATGGATGAGTATTATTAATCTGGAAAATTGTTAACATTTATAACTATGAGAAAAACAGCTTGCATGAAAAGGGATTTCACTGTTAAAATAAAATGTACAATGTAACAATGTAACAATTATATTGTTTTCCAGTACAATTCAGTAAACATCCTTAACCCTTTGATGCGCAAGCTATGGATACCCCCTCTAATGCGCAACATGGGTCTAAAAAGACCCGTATTCATTTCCTATGGTATTTCAGTGATTGCTGAGTGTTTTCTTTGCTAAATCTTTAAAATATATGTATTTTATCATTTGTTATTCCAGGTATTCATTAAATATCTTGTTTTTGATTTCCACAAATCATTGGGTTTATGTTTCCTTTCTTACTTTATAAACAAACACAGTTTTTGTATTTCTACATCAATTTTACATACATGGGTCTAAAAAGACCCGTATTCATTTGCTATGGTATTTAATGCATGGCTGGACTTTTCTTTTCTTTTTATCTTTTGAGATCAATTTATTTAAGCATTTAATATTCCATTGTCTATAAATTTCATGATTTATAAATATTAAAAAAAAAAAATTTCAATTACAAAAAAATTTTTTTTTCATTTTTTTCTAGGTTTTGTGTTAATATATCAAATGTACTTATCAAGCATAATAAAACAAAAGAATAAAGACAACATTTTGTTAAATTAATCATCTTAGAAGTAATTTAGACAACACATTTAACACTTGAAATGGTTTTTTGCCACTTTGTCTCACATATCATTCACATATCACAGATAACTGATAACAATGAAATTGAACTGTGGTGTAGTGTAACTGTATTGAATTGTGAATGTGATCAAATAAAAGAAAAGAAAACAGAAAAAATAAAATTACACTGGTACAGCGGCATCTGAAATTGCCATCTTAGTGCTTACATGCCTCACAAATGACAACTACATGTTTGTGCTCCTTGCACACAGGCCTGGTGCACTGGAAACACCAGCTGATGACTTTTCTGTCTTTGGCAGCTGGGCATCATTTCAATCATAGAATGATTTCAGTATAAGAATCATTTCAGCATATGAATGATTATGAACTGTTAGGACTACTAAATGTAAATAAGCTTTAAAAAACAATCTTTTTTTAGTGTAGTTAACATTAGCTATGTCAACAGCTAGCTAGCTAGTATTGGACATGTTTCTCCTTCTCACAAGTAATTTCTCACTACGATTACAAGGTCAAGGTAACCATAGCCTAATATTGAGATATTATGTTGTTATCTTTTACAATATATATAAAAAAAATGTCTGTGGTTAAAATAAAATAAGATAAATAATAATTTTTGACCCATGTGTGTAAAATTGATGTAGAAATAAATTAAAAAAAAAAACCTAACATAATGATTTGTGGAAATTAATAACACGATATTTAATGAATACCTGCAATAAGAAATGGTTAAAAAAAACCATATTTTAAATTAAAGATTCAGCAAAGAAACACTCAGCCATCACTGAAATAACATAGCAAATGAATATGGGTCAATTTAGACCCATGTATGTAAAATTGATGTAGAAATACAAAAACTGTGTTTGTTTATAATGTAAGAAAGGAAACATAAACATAATGAGTTGTGGAAATCAAAAACAAGATATTGAATGAATACCTGGAATAAGAAATTATAAAAAAAAAACATATTTTTTAAAGATTCAGCAAAGAAACCCTCAGCCATCACTGAAATACCATAGGAAATGAATACGGGTCTTTTTAGACCCATGTATGTAAAATTGATGTAGAAATACAAAAACCGTGTTTGTTTATAAAGTAAGAAAGGAAACATAAACCCAATGATTTGTGGAAATCAAAAACAAGATATTTAATGAATACCTGGAATAACAAATGATAAAATACATATATTTTAAAGATTCAGCAAAGAAAACACTCAGCCATCACTGAAATACCATAGGAAATGAATACGGGTCTTTTTAGACCCATGTTGCGCATTAGAGGGGTTGCTATACAAAAACTATTTTTATTCAAAAAGTAAGAAAGGGAAAATAAAAATAAGGATTTGTGATGATCAAAAACAAGTTAATTGAGGAATACCTGGAATACTGAATGATGAAAATAATTTCTTGCAAAGATATAGAAAATGAAAACTCAGTCGGGTCTTTTTAGACCCATGTTGCGCATCAAAGGGTTAAACCAATATACATTTACTTGAAGCACAATGGCATGAGATACTGAAAAGGTAGGCTACTTATTGTAAATAGATAGATTATTATTTATTTTAATTTATATATAGGCCTATATATATATATATATATATATATATATATATATATATATATATATGTGTGTGTGTGTGTGTGTGTGTGTTTAATTATAATATTTTAATTACTTTTTTTGCCAAACAAAAGACAAAATGCTTAATTGAAAAATAGCATGAGCTGAAATTAGGATTGTTTCATGAATCTGTCACAATGTATGCAGGTTTTGCAAAGAGGTTTTATTGACTAATAGCAGTGCCAGTAGGGATGAGCAGGAGTAAAAGCATTAATCATGAAAATAGCAACGTGAAACCATCTTTATTCTGTGACTTGTTATGGTGACAGGAAAGCCTCACGTCCCACACAGTATGTACGGTGACACTGTGCCGTAGTCATGGTCTCTGTGTGTCGATGTTTGTCCCTGACTCTCTCTGTCCTGTCACACAAGTTATATTTAGTGGTGTTAAACCATCTTGAAATTCAATCTGCTGTCTTACAAGAGTGAAAGCTGCAGGAAGACTTTCCCATCATATGGTCAATGGAGCAGCAGTCACATAGACTGAAAGATTTGCTGAGTTTTATATTAAACTCAGTATATTATTATCAGTTAATCATATAGTGCAAAACAACTAAGAACTGACATTTGTGCAGCTTCTCCCAGTGCTGCCTAAGATTAAATACAAAGATTAATTAAACGGATAATAAATAATGTACAGTAAATCATAATTGAACTGAATATAACAGAAAGAAAAGATTTCTTGCCAGTAGATACCTTCATCATTTATTTCTACTTTTCAAATTCCCTGTCTAAATTTTGTTTTATCTTTGTGCCAGGTCTATAAAACTACAAAAATACATCAAAACATTTATATGTAAACAATGTTAACAATGAGTGAAATAAACAATTCAATTTTGTGAAAATGCTTTATTTTCACGTTTACACAATTTGACTCTCCCTCTTATGACACTGTTTCCCCCACAACCAATTATTTTGCCCCTATAAAGTTTTATCAAAGTCTATTAAGCTGTAATTTTGTCTAATTATATAAAAAAGAAGCACCATAAAAGCAGACGTTGAGGTCATCTGAAGATAGTATTGTGTGATGAACCAGCCCTAAATGTATGACATCATTATGCCTCAACATCTTTGACATGAAAGTAAATGATGGCCTTAATACTAAGATATCATCTGATGTCTCACTTCTGCAGTCAGAGGAACTTAAGTGTCATCTTATCTGTATTCACTTGTTAATTGCATGATAATAGGTTTTGACCGGGCAAAATTGAAGCTCCAGGCTTCCTTATGATTAAACATCCAAATTTAACTCGTTCACTAAATGACTTCCTCTCAAACTGATGCTACAGGCTAAATATTGCCACAGCTGTTTCTGTTCATGCTGGTGATGATACGTTTGACATCTCTTGTTCATCACTCTGTACAGTTGGATGAAGTAGTTAAATATAAACAGAAATACTCATTTGTCTCTTCAGCAGAGCGGAAACTACAAGATTATTTTGCAGATAATTGAGCACATCTCATTCTGGTTTGATGTGTATTTGCTTTTAATGAATTGGGGAGATGTCTTTCAAATTAAATGAATGTACAATGGCATAGTGTTTAAAACCATATATAGATTAAAGAAAATGTGATGACTGCTGTTGAATGGCGCAACCTTATGTGCATAGCTTTACACTGCTATCCACCTGGAGAGGATTTGATATTATTAGATTTCTGATTCTCTCACGTTCATGTCCTTTAAGAGCCTATGAAATGTCACCAAATGCCATTTATACAGTTTTTACATTGATCCATATTTTGCCCATTTCAAATGTGCTGCTGTGTAGCTTCAATTGAGGCCTGTGGTCACAATGTTTTTTGTGCCTTTATAACGGATCTTCTTATTAAACGGTCTGTACTTTTACAAAGTTCTCGATGCTTCGTTTTGCATGTATGGAGCCTCATTATGTTACTGTGTTAATGTGGGGGTATTTTGAGCCTTGTTAGTGGTATAAACTAGCGATTTCTTTTTAGTTAGTCAATGCCCCCAGTATTAGCATTATACGCTAAACAGTTTTTAGAGATAAAACTCTTTACATTCAATTATCTTGAAAACAAATCTCAGAGAACGATTGACTAGGTACCGATGTTTTATTAGACCAAAGGTTCATTGTTCGCCGGAGTTCTCCTTTAACACCTGACCGCACGTCCCTGTAACATGTTTAGGGGTTTGTTCTTTAATCTTAAGTATGAGCAGTACTAATATGTTCACTTCAAATATGAGCAGTAATAATAAAGATGCTTGTCAAACACAATTAAAAATGAAATGAGAAAAAATAAATGCAGTTCTTTACTATTTAACAGTCCATTGTGGTCATACAGTTGCATGGGTCTTTGTTTATTTTAGTCTTTAATGTGAATGCTAATAATACATGGGCAGACAGAGACGATCAGAGGTGTGAGCTCAGGGTCAGTCCATTAACAGACGGGGTTTAACAGAAGCTGGAGCTTCTCCTGAACATTCATTCCAGTAAAACTGACTCACTCTCACCATTAGTGAATGTCTACCACAAATGATTTCTTGTTTTGTTTTGTTAAAACATTTATCAGTGTTATCCAGGCAGATATCCAGGCAGGTTATAGCCGATACCTATATTTACCGATGTCGATATCTCTGAAAAAAAATGGCGAAGGATTAGGGCTGCGTGATATTGGTAAAAAATGACATTGTGGTATTTTATTTTTCTGCGATATAAAAAAAAAATTTCACCAGATGACTTGAATAGCTCGAATCAATAAATGAATCATTTTAGAATGACTGGGGTGGTTTTGTCATGGAGTAAATCCGCATAGAAACTAATATTAGAATGTTAACTAATGTAGTTAACTATACTTTAATAAATGGAACCTTATTGTAAAGTGTTTCCGGTTTATGTATCTTGAGTTCAGTGTTGGACAGATCAGTTGTTTTAACCACTCATTTAGGTGTAAAGTGGAGCAATTAGTTCTCAAATCGGATGGACCATGGCACACGTTTGTGATTATCCCGTCAGTTTAGTACATCGCAAGATTTGTCTCAACACAGACAACATTTCATCACTAGATAGATTCTTTGTTTGTTTATTGAAAGTGTGGTTTATGTCATCTGAATGTGTGGAAAGCTTTTCAGAGTTTATTTTAGCACAATTCACAACCACCGCTGGTGAGTTCAGAAAAAAAGGTCTTCCGACCTTTTACCATTGTGTATTCTCAAAGATATTCAGGCAACTCAAATCATTAAAATGCAAGAGGGAGGGAGGGAGAGAGAGCAAGACAGTTTGATGATGGCTTTTTATATTTGTATTGTTCACTGTAATCTTCATATTGTGCTTTTTGTTAAGTAGAAAATGTTAAGATCTGTCGAGGGACAACGGATGAAAAATAGCCTTTTGCAAAGTTTTATAAGATTTGGACCAAATGGATCGAGTATGTAAAACCAGTTAGATCTGTTTTTTATTTGACTGTACTTGGTCTTTTTGTAGACCTGCCCTCTTTTTTTATTACCTGAACTGGTGTGCAACCCGGTTCTGTTATACTTTGTTATTGTTCCCAATTGAATAAGTACTGTAAGAAAAGAAAAGAAAAGAAAACATTCAGAAGGACAATAAGGACAATCTCATGTAAAACTTTCAAAATTCACCCTTGCATATGTACTTGAATGACCAAAGCTCTAATTAATGATGGGTATTTGCTCTTCCAAATAAAAAGAGAATTGAAAAAAGCCTTTTGGATAATTCTGGTGCATTTGCAGCATTAATGTACACTGTCCCTGTCAAATAAATTAATAAATAAATCATAAAATCAATTAAAATAAATAATAAACGGAAAACTATAAAATGGAATTGGATTTAATAATGCTCAGTTTCCAAGTCAATCCTTTAAACCCCTCTCCTGAATTGGCAGTAATTCCAGTCATTCTCTGCTGACTTCTTTAATTCGTTCCCATTTCCTTTACCCAAACACCAATAGCCTCAATAGCCCAACTGTGCAGGGGTGACCTACACCCATATGTGTCACACATGCCTCTTTGGGAAGATGAGACGTGCTTTTTGCACTTCCCGAGTGTTTGAACTGCCATTCTGCAAGCCATCTTTATCCCTTGGGGTGAAATGTAAGGGGCGGCAGTGTGCAGTCTTTGCTCCAGCCCCTAATACAGGCCCGGAAGAAAACTCTTGATTAAAAGTCAGCACCGGTTATGCCAGGCATCCCACGCTAGGCTGACTAGGCTTAAAAATAGATGGCTCAGGGGAGGGGGGAGGGGTTTGGGGTCTAACACTCACACAGGGACCTATTAAGAGCTCATCTAAAGAAGAGTCTCTCCTTGAGCTTCTTCACCATCATCATCATTATTGGAGTGATTTCATTCCATCGGGGCTTCTTAATGATTACTAAGAGAATCATTATTTCAGCTTAATAAAGACATTTATCATGCAAACTCGTCTCTCACACACAAAAATGTAGTAGTGGATTTGATGAATGATTAGGAACAGAATCAGAAAGATTCGTGTGACCCTATGGTTCTTTCCATGTTTCTTACAGACCATGTACAGTCAAGTACAGTCATGAACACTTGCAGGTTTTGATTCATAGTACAATTTTATATTTCAGCACATATTGAATTGATATTAATAATTAATTAAGTCAATTGTGCAATTTCTGCATTACTGGTGGCTCCAAGTGGAATTGCAAAAATGGTTTTGGACAAATGACTACTTATTAAGAAAAATATCTTTAATAACCTAATTTAAATATCACTATGACTTTTGGATGACCTCACTGCCACGTTCAAATAAAGGCAAGTGCAAAACATTATCAACCAGATGACTTGAATGTTTTCTGTAGGCCAATAAAGTGGTGCTATTTTATCTCAGAGAAAATGTCAGTGTGGCCATTAGTGATGGGTGCTTTCCAAACACTGCTTTGTGAAGCTTCAAAACCTTTGCAAATGTGGCACATTTTAAAAAAGCTAATTGAACTAAGGCCTAATCCCGTCTGTGAAAACAGGCCTTAATGTTTAATGGTGGATCACAGGTTAAACTTTCAAGAAAATATTTGCACTTGGTATGTAAAAGGTGTCTTTATTCAAAATTAGGCTGAGATTTTTTTTTTTTTTTTTTGCATTTCAACACCCAAGACATCATCTAACTGACGCTTTTGACCATACATCAACATCCGACGTTTTAGGGTATCTTTAACGTCAGTTAGATGATGATCCTAGGGCGTCATCCAACTCACACTTTACCTTAAGCGTCAGTTACGTAGATGACACGGGTAGGTTTAGGTCCGGGGTAGGGTTAGATAGTGTCATCTAACTGACATTAAAGGGTACCCTAAAACGTCACATGTTCACGTATGTTCAAAAGCGTCAGTTAGATGACGTCTTGGGGTGAGAACGGGCTGTGCATTTACACTGGTTTGACCAGTGCTTCAAAATAGTCAATATTGTGAAGCAATTTGTTTAATTGTTTCAGAGTAAAAGCTCAGTGTAAAAACTCCTATGGCCACTGCAATAAGCTTAAAATGAATGTAGAACCACTCCAAAAGAGCAATGTTTTGAAAATGCCACAGTGTTTACACTCTCTGGGAAATAAACCTACGAGTGGCTTCCCTATAGTTGGCTCTGCACTTCTCCTGCCTCCTACGGGGAAAGAGAAAGTACTTTGATATTTTCTCTTCATCCTGAAAACCTTTAAAAGCACACAACACCATCTTATGCCAACAGTCGACATTAACCTCCTGTTTTCTCTCCTAAAGGGCTTATGGAGAACTAACCAACTGCACGTTCATGGTGGCTCTGAAGATGAACTGTTTCTGGCCCAACCGAATGGTGGATGAATTCTTCATCCGGGTGCACAGACACTACTTCCATGACTGTTCATTGTCTGGACGGCTGCTTCACGATCCACCAAATCGGATCTTAGGGCCTTTTATTGTGGTGCCCATTCTGGTGACTCTACTCATGACTGCTCTAGTGGTGTGGAGGAGTAAACGCAGCGAGGGAATTGTTTAAGTCTACAACAGTTCGCCCATAATCTCCACACTGAACAACAGAGAAGGTGATATTTCACAGACTGTGAACATTAAGAAAGACTTGTTTCTCATCAAGTAGTTGTACATCAGAATGCTTATAGTGAACACGGTCTCTGTGTTATCTACAAACAGGTAACATACAAGTCGTTTATACGGACAAAAACTTTCAGCACAATTTCTTTTAAGTAGTTTTTAACTAAATGTTTTGTCATGCCAGCATTTTGTCAGTGAAACAGATCTCCAATCTGGATGCAAGTCATTATGATGATGGATAAGTATAACCTTGGATGGATAAACACCAAAGGAAGGACACTGTTATTCCCATGTGTTTGACAAACCTATGTGAGAACTGGACTCAATCTCTTTGTGACATCTCGACGTATTTCACACTCATAGATGTGCTTTGTGCTAAATTATGACATTTGTAGCATGACATTCATGATTAATATTTTGTTGTAATATTTAAAAATTAAAAAGGGCTATAACCATGATCATACCAGTAACCTTTACTATATTATGGTCCTTCCGATTTTAAAAATAATTTGAAATGATATGAATATTAAGATCAGATATTTCGGTAAGTCACCTAAAATTGCTTTGGCCAAAGCATCACATGCATCTCTCAAAATCAAGTCAATCTCACAAAGAAGCTGTCAGAAAATAAATTCAATACTAAAAAAGTTTTGGACTAATGGATGGGTTTACAGTAAGTGGTGTACGTGTATATATATATATATATATATATATATATATATACACACACACACGCACACACACACACACACACATACAGTATATAAGTTAAAATTCATGCATATTTGTGTAGTCAATTCCTTTTTTAAGAAAAAGAGAAATGTATTCCATTGATAGCAAAATCTGTGTTCATTTGTACACCACAAATGAAATCTCAATTAGGTTTGTACAAATTTATGGCACTGAGCTTTAAAGGTCATTTACTGTAATTCCACCATACAAAGATCGCAAAAATGACTTTACTATTGTTCTGCACCATCTGTGTTTTTATTTTTAATGCCTAATGTCATAAGGGACAATGTACTACCTCCATTACATTTAATGTTTTAATTTGCTCTAGTGTTAGTTCAATTATACACTCTTAGAAGAAAAGGTTCTATATAGAACCTTAAAAGGTTCTAAAGCGCTACGTATTTGGAACCCCTAAATTTTTCTATATTAAAATTCAAGATATGGCGGTTAGAAAATGTATATATTTATCATTATCATATCATTTTATGTAGTTAATCAATATACCACGAAGAGTGCCATTTCAGATTTTCTCCTCCAAAAATCAGCATGATTAAAATGTGATATTAAGTTTAATAAACAATAATTTAATTACAACTACAAAATATTCTAGAACAATGTAAAATATAAATGAAAAATAGCCAATAAAGAACCTTTGTGCCAAACAGGTTCTTTATTGTCATTATAGAACCTTTTTTAGCATAAAATGTCATTTGGAGTTGAGTAAAGAACCCTATGCTACATATATAGAACCCTTTTTTCTAAGAGTGTAGGCTTTATCGCAATCTTTGTGAACCCCCAGTAGGGTAACTGCCTATACGGTCGTAGGCAACAGACAGTCCAGCAGCTCATCATGTTCTGGATCAGAGCCATCTTTTGTACTGACAGTGGCTATCAGATTCTATTAGAAGCAGTGAACAGAAGAATTACTGCTTTATTTGGTGTCTCAACACACAGGCTGCATGAGGTCAAGGGGCAATATTTTCTTTCTTTGGTGGAGGACAATCCATCTAAGAAGCTTGCAGCATTTGTCAATGATGTGAATTATGTATTAACACTAAAATGATGGGGGGATTTTTCACCTGGTTCTGCTAAATGTTATTTTTTAGTTATGTCTGTGTGTCTCTGGAGCTCTGTGTCCACAGTAAGTGGATTAAAAGCCTGCCAGTAGCGAATTGGACAGAGACACCAGACATCTCTAATGTCAGCTGAATTTCAAAGCCTCTGATTTCTCCCGCAGTTATAATAAAGTCATTTGCCCTCGACAATTTTTTTTTTTTATTTTTATTCCAGACATTTCCCCTCATTTGGAGGGTTGCTTTTGGGCACATCATATGCAAACAAACAGACACGAGAGTAGGCATGCGGTCATGAGTCACCAGAAGTTAGCCAACAGCAGGTCAGTAACTTACAGCACAATCACTCAGCTTTTATTTCATGAATTACTTCCATGTTGATGCCACATGATGTCTCAGCATTTTGTTGCTAGAAGGATATTCACGGAGCTTCATTTTTTTAACCTTAGAAATGATTCCTTTTAAATGACTGCCAGTATCACCAATGCACTGATGTGCCACTATTTTAACACATATTTTAAAGCACTGCTAAACATAAATAAGTAACCTACCTAAATGGACACAACAACACACTGTTAGTCAATTCACTGTTCTCTGTTTGTCAATCCTTATGTGATAAAGATCTCAACATTACAAGGTAATCTAAATCATGAAAAAGTAGATTTTAGTTTTTAAAATCATTAAACTCAGCTCTCATTTCAACTTAGACACAATTTAGACAAGACAGCACATTCTATAATCTCAATTTCTTTCCTCTCTACCATACTGTCTAAAAAGCACAGCTTTCACAAATCTCTACAGAGCTTGAAGGAATGCAAAAGAAGAAATATCAAAAAATTGTGTTAAGTGATCTGAGATTCTTATTGTGACATCAGATATTAAATTATTCAATCAGAAATTTCCTACAATAACTATACTACCTATATTTAAGCAATCCACATGCTTTTCATGTTCTGGGGCCATAAATGCAAATTGTTTAGGCCAGGGCACCACAGGCAACGTTTTTGTGAATAACTGTAAATCTTTAAATCCATCAGACAGCAGATGCCTGAATATTCGCATTCACCTGGTGAGAATCACCCAGTCAGGTACTGGCAAGACTGTACAAAAGGCTGTTGTGACATTATGAATGGCATTTCCACAACTAACACTTTTTTTCCAGAGTAAACAATGAGCTGATTTGTTGGTGTTATATCAGGGAAGTTCATTTTTCTTGAGCATCAATCATCTCTTTTATATTATCTGTATGTGGAATCAATAGAATATTTCAAATGTGCTGTCCCTGGCCTCGTACACTTTATTGATTGCTTATGAAGTTCAGAGTATTAAATAAATCTAATCCTAAATCACATTACACAAGATGCCATGTCCAATATTTGCCAATATTAGAAATGAATTGACAGAGATGAATAGATGACTGCTCGATGCATCAGCCATTTATCACTTTAATAACAAGCAATTAAAAGTGCTGTTTAATCCCCTTGATGGAGGGGGAGGAGAATAATGATGTTCTCAATAGGTCAATTTCAAAGGACAGTCCGTTAGATGATAGGACTATTTACAGTCTCCTCATGAGACAAACCCGTCACCCATCTCTTGAGCCACACCACAACATAATCATCACAAGGGACTTATTTTTAATTACACTCAAAGAGTTACAGTATGATGCTCCAATTAGAGGGCACAGGAAATCTGTAAAGGACAATACAACACTTTTCACTACCTTTTAGACACTTGCACTAACCACTTTAAGGGAACACGCTGACTTTTTTGGACTTAAGCGTATTCACCGTAGGCCTATCCCCCAGAGTTAGATAAGTTCATACATACCCTTTTCATCTCCGTGCTTGCTTTAAGTCTGTCTTACACACTCACTGCTAGCCTAGCTTAGCACAAAGACTGTAAGTAAATGGCTCCAGCTAGCAAACTGCTCCCAATAAGTGATAAAATAACCCCAACATGTTCCTATTTATATGTTGTGATTTTGTACAGTCACAGTGTGTACAAATAACAAGCTTATATGAGACACGGGCATCTTTTAATAAGCTAAAGTCCCCAAAATTCAGCGTGGTCCTTGTTATTAATTAACATGTTAATTCACTGTTATAAAACAGATAGTTCTGGTCCTTGATTCTGATTGTTTGAGCTGCGTTCAAAGACGTTGTAAATTACTCAACAAACCTGTGAGTATTACTCATTAGTATTAGTGCGCAACTGTTGTTTGTGATTCTTTGTTGCTGCATTTGTTGCTTGGAAACCTCTTTGGAAATACATTGCTTGGCAGAGGAATAAATGTGTTATAACGTTATATTTTTAGTTGCTGGTGTTTATTTTATGAATAAAATAAATATTAAAAATATTATTATGGAGTAACCGTCTTATAAAAGCAATTTTGTAATTGCCCTTTAAGTTTGCAGGGCTTATTGCTTTGTTTTATTGTTTCAGATAAATCAAATGTATAAATGATTATATTTTAATTTATACACAGCTAGCGTTACCAAACTGATTTTCAAACAATTTTACAGAACACTCCCCTCATCTTCTGCATTGTTCAGCCAATCAAATAACCCTTAGGTTATAATAGCCCATAGGTTGTGCCATTGTTTTGATGACTCTAGATAACGGGTTATTGTGTGCCCTTCCCTTCGGCAATAACTCAGAACAGGTTACATTTGCGGCTCTGTAATTGGAATGTGTATCCTAAACCCTTGGGTGAAAAAGGAGGTACAAGTCTGGTGTTACTGCAGGTACCGTGATTCCAGCTTTACTACAAAGGTTGCTTCTTTGAAGTTTGTGGACTCTCAGTGGAAGTAAAATAGTGACATGTCTTTTTGAAACAAAAAAAGATCGTTGAATTTCGCTACATGAAAAAAAAATACATAGCATTGGTTGCATTTTAATGCATTTAACCGTGACAACTAATATTTATTGCTTGCTCCATTTCTGTAAATCCAATTTTATGAATGAATGACTCTGCTCCCCCCCCCCCCATCAACAATCTACTGATAATCCTGCCGTTATCAGATGTGAACTGACGTTTTTGTCGAATTTGAACCACTGAATTTGTGGAAGCGAATCTGTAAAGCGAAATAAAATTGAACGAAAATTGCCTGTTGAATAGGTTGTGTTTTTAAACAGAATGAACATTTTAGAAGTGAAATCTGAAAGGTGAATATGGATTATTGAATTTTTAATAATGAAAACGTGTGAATTGTTTTTAACTGAAATATTCACAGCATAATTATACAACCATGTTGAATTTCAGCCCCTAAAAATGCAAGTCCTAAAAATACAATGCATTAAAATGTAATTATAGGGTTAATGCGATGCATATATATATTTTTTCCCAAGTAGTGCAAATCAACAAGCTTTTTTGTTTCAAACACATTTGCCATTATTTTACTTCCATAGATCTCAAAACCTGACAGTTCCAAACTCTGCTTCCCAATGCCAGATGTTAGGCCCAGAGCATTTACTATGAAATAATTAGTGCTCAAATGTGGCTGCAGAGAATGCCTTGAATGGGAAAGGGCTCTGTGTTTCTTTAGTGGGTTTACAAAAAGGATTAATGGGGTGGCTGGGGCATTTATAATGTACGACTAGAGAAGAAACTGTAACAATGGTCCAAGTTAAAAGAAAGAAAAATCACTAGGCAGTAAGGTATGGAGGCTGTACAGTTTTGTCAATAGCAACCTAGGCTAATTAGAAAAACATGCTTCTATCTATACAACCATGAAATAACGAGTCACAATAAAATAAAGCAAATACTTTTAATTGGAGGCAAGCTAAAATTACATGTTTTTATCACACATTTGCTTTTATGAACAGTATATCTGTTAGGTTTCGGGAAGGGTTTAGTGTAGGTGGTACATTATTTTCATACCTGATAGAACATAAATCTTTAAGCACCATTCACCAGACATTGTATTTACAAACTGCCACAATAGGCCTACGTACATAAACGTAATGTAACGTTATGTTACATTACGTAACATAAAACATCGCTAGGTGCAAGTTCATCTGCTGTGGATAAAATTGAACGCATTTTGTTTTTTGTCATTTTTTCTAATGAGCCTGGGTTGGGATATAATCATG
This sequence comes from Cyprinella venusta, assembly GCA_038021265.1. Taxonomy (NCBI): domain Eukaryota; kingdom Metazoa; phylum Chordata; class Actinopteri; order Cypriniformes; family Leuciscidae; genus Cyprinella; species Cyprinella venusta. The sequence continues at coordinate 20,766,480 of CM075867.1, forward strand.
GCTAAAGGGTTTGAAAGACATATAAGTCTAAACAATGAAATACTACACACACACACATATATATATATATATATATATATATATATACACACACAAGAAATATTGTTTCACAACAACACACATTTCACTATAAGCAAATCGGTAGAACAAATAGTCGCTGTCATGCAAACTAAGGTTAATTGTTGGTCTCTATGGTTGCTATGACCAATAACTGATCTATTTTAGCACAACTGGAAAACTATTGACCAAACAGACTAACTGCTCCACATACTTTTTAAATTCTTGCAAAAACTGTAGAGATTGTTAAATAAAAAGACAAAGGCAATAGTCAAATTCTTTTGCCCATTTTCACATAAAAAGCCATAAAATACATTATGCCATCCCATTTCAATTTCTGTTAAAATGATTCTGATCACATTAAAACAGCAGTCACAGATCTTCCAAGATGAGCGCTCATTAGCTGGTTTCATCGGCACAATCTTCAATGAGCTAGTTCCATTTATCATAAAATGTGTTTTGTCTAAAACCCTGTCTGACAGTAGGGTATTCACTCATTTTGAAGTGGTAGCTATATCTTTTCCCAGCATGCCAATGTCATTCTGTGAAGCTCTTTCAATAATGAGATCCAGAAGTTGAAATGATAAAATTTTCCATTTTTCCATTATTTTTAGAGACAGATTCTGTGCCCTATAGTTTGTCTTCATTGGACCATCATAAGAGGGTCTATGCCTTTCATTGGGGTTCCACTTCCAGTATGAAAGCATGTTATTAATGACTGGACTCTCAAATCGTCCACATGAAAGAGTTTCCACAGATCCTTTTATTGTGTCAGTACTGAGTTCATGTTATTCAGGTTGCCTAAATAAATAAAGGAAACCCGGGAAAGGTATTACTTGCCCATTGAAGTGAATATGTGTAACAGGAGAGAGATACAGTATATTTGAGTAGGATGCTATGCTTTGATAACAAGTGACCAGATTACGTAACACACATATTACATACATACTACATCCTCTGTAGGAAAAGCAAGGTTTCAGTAGTAGAAAGGTGTTAAAGAAAGAAGTTCTACTCTAATTAGTAAAGCATACCCCCTTCTAATTATGACTGGTGGACTGGCCATGATGATTAAAGAGAAAGATAGATGTAATGAGCTAACATTTTCCAAATGGTCAATGTCAGTCATTCACTTTGATATATTTATAGCACAACTTGCATATCCTGAATCTGAAATCAAATCTCAAATCGCTGTTTACGTAGGTGCATTTACGTAGGTGGCACTTGTCAAGTTGATGTCCATGTGAATAGCTGGAGACATGGTCACACATTCATCACACTTCCCCTGCCAGCTGTCGTCGTTCCATGGTTCATCCTGGTGCCATGGTGTACACGTATACAGCCGTCCATGTGTTGTAAAGGAAGCCAAGACTCATTGGACCAGACGACCTTCTTCCACTGCTCCAAGGTCCGTGCCTATTTTTTGTGCTTCCCAATAATACAAATGTACAGTGACAATGATTTTAGTTATACTACAAATATTTTAAGCAGGGTCAATCATTTGAGCTTGTATAGAAATGCCAACATGATGATGTTTGAAATTCTCTCATTTTAAAACTTTGAAATATTTACATACAGTAGTTCCTGAATAGACATTTGTTTGCATACAACAGTCAGCTCACAAGTTGACCAACCCACCATGACCGTCCAAGTTTTCAGGAGGGCAATACTGCCTGGTTATTCAATAAATCATAAATACTATAACTTCAGATTATCATGTTATAATATTTGATGTCTTTAGTCTTTTTCATTTGTTAACTGCAGTAAGTTTAAGTCCCCCTAAAGAGTTTTCAGTTTCCCTCTTCTTGGATTATTTAATTCCTGCATTCATTCTGAAGAGCTTGGCTGAGTCCAATTTTCTGCCCCATTTTCCCGTGTTTAACTCTGCTACACAAAAAGGTGTTTGTTTGCTCTGAAGTCAAATTGCTTCACAATGCCTCCCACGTGTAAAGTAAGCATGTGGGTTTGTTCACCGATGTAGAACAAGCTCATGCTACCAAGTGCCCTGAATGTGGGTGGCTTTCATGATTTAAAGCAAAGTACACTCAAAGACTTTTCAACGAGTCAATGCATGTGGAGGAAAACAAGGACACCTGAGTAATTCCATTGAAAAAGACAATATTCTCAAAAACACGAGCCAAACAAAACAATGGCCATTATTTCTTTGTTTCTGCTGTTTTTTATATAACTCCAACTGAGCAAAAATAGTCATTCATTTTGAGTGGCCAGGGTGTTTGGGATGCTCAAACTCTAATTTTATCTTAAAACGTTACATTATTACATTATACTTTAAATGGATTTTTGTCATGTTTTAATGTACACATATTTGGTTGTTAATGTAGCAGAGTATCAAAATGTACGAAATGTACTGATGTAAAACCCATGCATATAAACAGATGTGTAAAGTCAAGTTTCAGAAAGTGTAAGTCCTTCTCAGTATTTTGTTCCAATATCCTGGATTTGCTAATTAGCACAGTTTTTCAACCAGGAGATGAGTGAAGTCAGCTGGCTGAGTTCATGGATGGAATAATCAAATGGGAGGACTTTTACTTTCTGGACTTTGCACCTCTCTCTCTCTCTCTCTCTCTCTCTCTCTCTCTCTCTCTCTCTCTCTCTCTCTCTCTCTCTCTCTCTCTATATATATATATATATATATATATATAGCGTGGCATACAGGGCTCTTTAGTAAGTTCTCTGCAGCACTGACTGTCTGCACAGCTGATACAGCACGGCTAACTATTTGATTATTTTTGAAGAAAGAAAATGGAAACATGGTTAGACTCTCCCACACCAAAGTTTAAAATGAGTCTCATTAAAATGCCTTCAGGTGTTAGTCACAGGTCTGGGAGAGGTTAGTGAAATACCAGTCCTGTTTATATCATTGCATATATTCAGTGCCTGGTCAAAGCTGATGGCTACCAACAGGACTCATGCAGGTATGTATAATTAAACATAGTGTATAAAAGTGTTTGTGGTGTTTCCATGGTTTCTATGGAAGTAAACCAAGGGTAATGTGGCTATGACATTGACAGGCAAGGCAATGACACAGACCGCTTCACTGGTTAAAATATGTTATTTATTTATTTATTTATTTAATAGGGACAGTGATCATTGAGAAGCAGTTAAACACTGTTAATAAGCCAGTTAGCCAGAGGAAAAAGTAGCTAATTTCTCTGGATTTAAACATTGTTGGGACATTTGGGATATACAATATCTAACATTGTTTTAGTGGTTTTATTTTATTTATTTATTTTTTTTAGATTTTATCCAAATATCATAAATATTGTGTTTTTTAAACCACAAAATTATGTAAACAAGTAAACATTGCTTTGCTTGAAGGAGATCCAGCAGGCCTCTTAAAAAATCAAAATGAGCGATGGGTAATTTGATTGACAGCCCAGTACAAAAAGACACCACTTGCTCTGCCAGGTCATCATGTTACACATTTGAGCCACCAGGCTCAGAAACAGGTCTGTGTCTCTCTTTCGTCTCATCTTTCTCTTAGGCAAGAATCATTTTCAACTTGTGAATGCCTTCGATAAGGTTTAGAATAAAATCACTGAAAAAAAATGCCCGATGCCATCTCAATCCCTGCTTGGCAAGAATCATAAATGCTCTAGGTCTTTAGGACAGAATAGATTTTAATTTCAGATGAAAATGAATCTAAACACCCAAAACATCAAATATCTAAATGAATCAGAAGCCATGAATGGGGAAAAACACTAAAATTCTGATGATGTAGACTTATCTGTCAAAGCTAAAGAAAGAACGCTGGTCTAGAACTACTCTTTCATAACAGCATTTGTGATAATGTCGAGAGAGTTGTTGGCTCTGAACTTTGACAGTAATCATAATCTATTCTTAGCTCTGAGTGCAGTAGGGATGAGCAATAGGCAGTTTTATTTAGAAATTTGAGTACGACTGAATGAGGTCCGTTTTGAAGGTTGATGCAGGTGAATGTGAGTCATTTGTTGGTTTTGTTAATGTAATGCAATAACTATGGGTTCTGTCTCAGGGTAAAAAATAAAATAAAAAAGTTCTAAAATAATAAAGTCACATTGTGAGATGTAGCGATAAGTAATAATACAATTCTGGCCATTTATTGTATTATTTGCAAATAATTATTTTCTTAAAAAAACATGAAAAAAAAAAATAAAATCAATCATTTTAAATGCTTTAATATCATTTTGAAACTTAATTTATGCTTTACAACATCATAAGTTGTCACAGTGTCTGGTTGTGTTCCCTTGTTTGTCACTAGAGGTCCTTGTTATCACAGTGTCCTTCAATATTGACTTCATTTCCCAGCATTCTGTCTGTCACTGTCACTCATCAGTTCATCGCACTCAGCTTTCCCCGTAATCATTGTTCCCAGCTGTTCATTGTTAGTCTTGTTAGATATATTCCCTGTCTGAGTTAGGATTTGTTGTTAGATGTCACCACTTCCTTGGTCAGCTTTCTTGTTGGTTTGTGTTTTGTTTTCTTGTTTGGTTTGATTTGATTATTTGGATTTTGACCCCTTCCTGGAAGACTACGATTTGGATTACCCTAAACTGCTGCAAATTGGATCTTCTGTCCCGTGTGTGTCGTGACAGAACAAATCCGTCAACTCAAGATCCAGAGGTATGTTTTTTAATATCTCTTCCCCAGACACCGAGCGGTAGAGAAGGGAATTTTTTTTAGGGGACCTGGTTGGTCTAGTTTCATGGGACCTGTGGAGGTCACAGAGAAGGATGTAGTCGGGAGATGATCCCGTTTCCGGTGGTCACTGTTCCAGGTCCCGGTCCCGAGTCCAGGGGTTCGGAGAAGGAGTCAGAGACTGTTCACGACCTTTCACGTCTTTCTATATCTGTCACAGAGCTACCCTCAGTTCTTTTTGACCCATTGTTAGCCCTTCCACAAAATACATGGACATACTTGGTTTTTAAAAGACTCTTTATTTACCTTAGTGTACCAGTACCAGCGACCTGAGAGATGGATTATCCACACAAATGTATTTACAACTATGCTGTTGTGTCTCAGACTGGCCACCTAGGCACTAACCCTGAGACATTTAAAGTTTGTTACAGACTGTTGATTGTCACCTGGAGCAGCATGCAAGGTGGTGGCCATCTTGATTTGGGTAAAAGACTGGAATGGACTTTTTTCATGTTTGTTATACCTGTGCTGTGTTGCATCATGGGAAGTGGGAGATACCAAGTATGGGGAACTTCCTTTAATTATTGTTGAAATTTACTTATTGAAGTTTGTACTGTTATTTAAATTTGTGTGGTGAAGGAAATGGAGTTACTGGATCACATACATTTTTTTCTTGATATTTATTAGCTGTTCGTGATCTTTATTACTTCCCCATGTGATTATTGCTGGGAAATGGTTGTACCCAGGTGTATAAATTCTCACAGAATTAAGTGATCAGGAGGGTAAAGACTGTTGGTAGTGAATGCTGTGTCAACTGACTGCTTTGATTGAAGTATTAGACCTGATGCAAGGCTGTTTTTGGTATATTGACTTTGTGTTTGTTTGTTTCTTTTGTAACTTTTTCCTGCTGTGGCACCTGTGAGCACCTTGCACTTTACTGATTTGGGTGAACTTAAATAAATATGAAAATGGCATTTAACGTCCTCCATGTGTTATTTTGAACTCTGGATGTCCATGTGACAATATCAAATATAGAAACATCGATCAATAAAACAATATGATACTAATATTTTGTGCTTTCCAAATATAAAGTTACATTGTGAGATATCAAGTCACAATTGCAGTTTATTGCATTTTGTGAGCCTTATTCCCAATAGGGGGAGAAAATCACACACACACACACACACACACACACACACATAGCCTATAGATAACGTAAGTATTGTAGATAACTGTAGTCCAGTTTTATTTGCTTATTTCTGATCAACAACTAATGTACAAATTATTATATAGCAAACACCGCTACAGAGGTGACTGGACGGACCTGACAATTAAGAGAGACCACGATCAACCGCGGGATATTTAAAAAAAAAAAAAAAAAAAACACTGCAAAATTCAGACCGTCTATGGCCGAAATAGGTAAATGTGTTCATTTTTTTCGTTTGTTTTGCCTTATATTTACGTAACTTAATTTATATGAAAAGCATTTTAAATGAAAATACAGACAATTTTAGGAAAAGTCAGGTACCAGCAGGATTTTATTATTTTTTTCAACAAAGTTATTGTAGATATAAAATTCAAAACAGTCAAAATGACCGTTATGGCAGTAGACAGTATTTTCATGTTTGGTTGAACTATTCCTTTAAGATAGAAAGCTATTACTGATGAGACAAGGACTCTTGAGCGAGAGTGAGTCAAGGGGGAGATGAGGCTGTGGATGAAGAAAGATGTGCATGTATTTATGTGGCACACTTGGAGACTGGTACAGTGAAGGGTTGTGATTAAGAAGTCAGTCAACAGCTCAGAGCATTAAGAAGACATGCCAGTAACACTTCAGACAGAGATGATCATTTGGTTTGTCTTCACTGAATAGAGTTAAGGCTTTGAAGACACACTCAGCGGTCTTAAAGCTCAAGCTGATGACAAGGTGGCATGATATCAATGCGCATTGGTGCTCACAGACTGGATTTTTTAAGGATGTAGGACACACACAAGCACACACACATACTCCAACAAGACATTATAAATAACTGCACCAGTGTCAAATCAGTAAACAGGGTCTTTAGAGGAAGAGAAGACCAGATAAATGTTAGTCTCCTTTCATTCGCAGGACAGACAGAGCAAAGGCCAGCAATGCTGCTTTACCAGTCACAGACTGAGCTCAGTATCTTCACTGAGTCTATGATGAGAATAAGATGTGAAAGGGTGAGAAACGGCTGTCTCTTTTATAGTAAGACATGTTAGAGGTGTTTTTTGCCCAGTCTATATAAAGCATCGATACATGAGGTCAAAACACCCAGTTTTTTCATTAGTTCCCATGCACACTGATGAATCCTTGTGTTGTGCCACACCTCTGGCTGAAACTAATACACCTTTTGCACCATTATGTTATTTAAAAGTGTGAATCTTTTGCTGCAAAAAGACATTTAAAAAATTTAAAAAAAAAAAAACTAGTTGGAAAAATATTAAATAATAAATCAATGCATTAACTATTTTTTAAGAATAATTGGACTTTAAGGAATAATTGACAACTCTCAAATGATTTGATGAAAAATATGAAGAAAAAGAGATGCCTTTGGAATGATGACATGCCAAATCAATCAAAATTATCATGCATGTAGTTCATATGATTTGTGTGCCATTCTCTTCTAAAGGAATACAATAACCATGTGATAAACTTAAACTGTTGTAAGACACAAAGTCTCAAATTCACATTTGAACTGTATTTTTTGTCTTTTTTGTCTCTAATTCTTAATATAATACTTATTCGAGAAGCAAAACCTAATAAGATATTAAGTCAGATATCTAATTAAATTTTGTGAAGTTTGAGCTAAACAACAACAAAAAACTAAGTATGAAAAATAACATTTCATATATAAAAAATATTTTTGATATCCCATTGGCAAACTCTTTTTCTTTTTTTTTTTTTTTTAGCAAATTAGCTCAAAAGGGTAATATGAATAATGAATCATAACTTGGTATAAATATTTATAAATATTTGGATCAATTAATCAAACTAATTTGATATAGCTGCATTAATATTACAATCAATTAATCTGTCCATCCAGCAAACACTTAGTATTGATAGTCTATCAACTCTCAGAATGTATTTTTTTTTTGTGGCCACAGATAAAAATGACTCTTTATTGGCATGTAGCTGATTGCATTGCTAAAGGGACATTGATGTACAAGCAGGGACCCGAATCTAAACTCACATGAATGTGCACAAAGTTTTCACTAAATCATGAACAGATCACTAATCTAAACAAACACATACACACGTCATTTAACCATCTGAACATAACCATCCATTTCTTATTTTAAAGGGGTAGTAAAACACATTTTTTCGAAGGCTTGATTGTCTTTGTAGGGTGCACTGTAACATGTGTTCGTGCTTTGATTTTAAAAATTATTATTCCTATTCATATCATTATTTTTCATATTTTTGTTTACCTTTATTCTACACTGCTCTGCACCTCCTTCTGATGGTTTGATAGTTTCCAGGTTTTAAGTAGCCAGTCCCTCAAAAATACGCAATGGGCTCAGATTGTTTTGCTGGCCTAGTGTGTTGTGATTCGCTGAGATCTCTCTACATGTCTTTGGATTCACTAACGGCCTGGTGCATGTTTTTCGGAAATGTCACACTCCTTACCTATACAGATAGTTTAGGATGAGCAGAACCTGTACAAGAACGGCTGTTAAACAATGTTTCAGAATAGTTTGTTTTTTGTTGTTTTCATACTTTTTTAGATATGCTGATATGATTGACTGTACGGCACCGTTTTTAGAACCATATTGACAAATATAGTTAATTGTCAAAATGAACACTAAACATTGGCTTTACTACAGCAAAATCAAACTCCAAACCATGTTTAGCATGCCTGTAGATAAGGTAGGTAGGTAGAGTTGGAAGGTGCTGGGTCCAGGTACCGTATTGCTTACATATGAAACGCAAAGAAACGTTTGAAACTTTTTTTTTTTTTTTGTGGCTTATTTTTACTGGCCCATCTGGAGGCCCACCTAAAATTAGGATGCCGCTAGTGATTTTTTTTTTCATTAAACACCGGTTACAATACTTGAGGCCATCAATGGTAGAGTACTTCACAAAATGTATTCCTAATCTTTCTTCCCTAATTCCTTTCAATAGTACTAAATACAGCATTTAAAACAAAATACATAAGAAAGAAAGAAAGAAAGAAAGAAAGAAAGAAAGAAAGAAAGAAAGAAAGAAAGAAAGAAAGAAAGAAAGAAAGTTTATGGAGCATGTGAAGACATGGCACTTTACTGGCCTAATTGGACAGGTGACGCTTCCACTAACATCTCTCAACTTTTAAAATAAAATGTATTTAAAAGGTTGAGATGTGTCTCGCTGGGGAATACTGGGATAAAAACCAGATCCATGGTTGATTGGACAGTAGATACTATACGAGAGGGAGGAGTGATTGTGTTCACCCTTTTATATACATGAGGGAGAAATGCAAGTCCATCTTTCCTGACCATAAGAGCCATAAAAACCAGATTCTTTGGAGATTGATATTGATAGATTTCTCAACATTTTTTTTTATATAGTGATGTCTTAAAGGTAAAAGTTGTCCCAGGATTCCAGGGAGAATTATGAGCATGCAGCTGGATTTATGGAAGATCATCTGGGGAACTTGGCAGCATCTCAGAGTGACAGGGCTTATTTTCTTTCCAAGCTAATTCATTATGTGAGCCGTCCTCAGCGCACCCTCATCAAAACCTGCATTTTATTCATCAGCATGGCAGGTGTTTGTTCTCTGGTGTCTGTGATTGAAGTTCAGTTACAGTGGCTCTGGGTGTCAGATGATGAGTGTGGTTGGCTGGTGCATCAAGTGTGAGATGGACTGACTCAGACTGTCCGCCGCTCTGGGCTAAGAACTCCCATGCACTTCCCATTTTCCCACAGGTCTTCCCCGGATATTAAATGTCACAGTAGTCCATAAGGGCACGCTGATATCAGGCTTGGAAGAGCGGCTGCCAAAAAACATCTATGAAAACATCACTACAACATCTACATCTGACTCACAGTCACAACCGTGCATATCATTGGTAAAGAAATTAGAATGTAATCATGAAGGTCCTGGGGCACGATTTTTTTAAACAATATAAGTGAAAAGCACTCAAGTTTCAATAAGGCTCCAAAACTCTTTACATTATTATATTAAAAATGTATTTAATATTTTTGATTTGAATATATTTAATATTTTTGATTCTTGATTCGGTTGATTCTGAGACGCAAAGACCAATAATATTTGCCAGCTCTGATTGTCAAAATGCCATAAAGCATAGATTTTTTTTTTCTTTACTTACTAATCATTTAATAATGACGAATAATAAATTCCCTTTCAGTCGATAACGTCAGACGTTTATGGTCGACTGAATGGGGCTCGCATCAGAGAGCCTATTCTTCGAGTACTGTTGAACGAGCCAATGTAATTGGTGTGCGTGATTCGCATCACACATTCCGCCCCCGCGTGCGGGTATAAATATAGACCTTATTCAGAGCAGCCATGACAGGTATGAAAGTGAGGCTGAGGGATAGACTTACCGTGTTTCCAATGGCATCCACTGTAAAAAGCTGAATAAAGCGGCTAGACTACTTACAATTTTCCACAGCTTGCATTGTCAGGAGTTTTTTGTAAACTGAAATTTCTTGGAAAGATATTTTTCCAGGTTTTTATGAGCAGAACAATCCGACAACACATTGAATAACAGTACAACCCACTGAAGAGATGCAAGTCTATCCCTCACAGCCTCGCTTTCATTCTCATTAAAAATCAAAGATGGCGCTGCCGTGAATAAGGCGTATGGAAGTGGATGCATGCACTAGTTGCCTTTCGCTTCGGAGCCGCTCGTATTGATGTATCTGAATAGTGCTGTTGTAATAAACGAGCGAGTGTGTCGGTGTTTGTTTGGAAAGACTTTCCCCGGTGCTGGTGGTTTCTGTCTGCTGGGTGACACCTAGTTGAACTGCTGCTTCCGTGGGCTCCCTTCTCATGAAGCCACTTTCACCATAGCCCGGTTCAAGTGTAGACTTGCGCCATACCCCTCCTATGGACTTAAAACCGAACGCTGTTGAGTTCCTCCTCTCCGACATCAGATGTGGTGGAATGTCCAGGGTTAGGCCTACCACTCGTAAGCACTGTGGAACCTGTGCTAGGCTGGGGCCCATATGTTGCGATCCCTACAGTGATCCCATAAGTGTATTTCCATGATACGGCTCCCTTCAGTGAGCCAGTGTCTTCCTTCTCTGCCGTCACTGTCCGGAGAGTCTACCCCCTGTCATAGGCTGGAGCCACCCCAGTTACATTCCATATGTCAGACTGTCTGGTCTTCCGCCCAGTTCATATGTGTATTTTCCATGTTATCGCCCTCCGGGATGGATATGCCTTCCGCAGCATTCCTTCCAATGCACAACGCCTTCCCAATGGTCCTGTAGGAACAGCAGAGACTTCGGCGTCCTAAGTCCTGTCTTTCCCCGCCTTAAAATAGCGGGGCATCAGGAGTATTTTGTCTAGGCACTGGAAGGTGGCGTTTTTAAAGTTGATCCCCATTCAGTTGACCGTTAACTACGTCTAACGTTATCGACTGAAAAGGGAACGTCCTGGTTGCGTATGCAAACCACCGTTCCCTGAAGGAGGGAACGGAGGACGTAGCCCCCTTGCCGTTATAGCTGCACCACCGCTGACTCCGGGTTATTCTCGGCTCCTCAGCGAAAAAGCAACTAGTACGTGCATCCACTTTATACCCGCGCAATTACATTGGCTCGTTCAATAGTACTCGAAGAACAGATGCTCTCTGACGCAATCCCCATTCAGTTGACCATCGACTACGCCCTCTGTTCCCTCCTTCAGGGAACGGTGGGTTGCATACGCAACCAGGACGTTACATTTAATCTTTAGCAAATCTCAAAATGAATATCCATTTTTTTCATAATTACTGTAAATTAAATTGTTATTTACATGCAAAATAATATTGGATTTATTTTTTTTTACTAATATCAATTTATCGGTTATTATCAGCCATAACATAAAAATCTGATTATCATCAGGACATCTCTAGCTTATGACATTCACTTTCTTGAACGTCCTTTTCATTTTTATGTTTTCAGGACCAAACAGGACCAAAACAAATTACATCAAATTCACATTTGTCATCTCTAACCTACCTCCTTTTAAAATTGCAGAAGAGCGATGACAAATTATGCAATAATCCTGCTGGAAGCCTGAAATTGTACAGTTTGTAGAAAAGAAGGAGAGAGCAGCAAAGAAGAAAATAATGCTGAGGACAATCAAATATGCTCATGGTATAAATCAGGGGACAGTGTGTAAGATGTGGACTGCTAACATCAGACAGACCCAGATGCATGTCTCATTACAGAAAACCACCACCACTGATGATGAACTGTCTTCAGAGACCGGATGAAACAAGAGACTCTATCTGCTGCAGAATAATTAGGGCATTTGACTTTCGGATGCCTTACAGACAAAGAGAGAAAAGACATGAATGGCAGTTAATTTGGCCTATGGAAGGAGTCAAACTGCCTGGATGAGGATGACAGAACTATCTTTTTTTACAATCTGCCTCATGAGAGACAGGCTTCTTCAACTCCCACAGTCAGATCCTTACATAACATAAATATTCCTGGGCATTAAATAGTTCCAGTACAAATATGCATTAATCTACCAGATAATTTACAAACCACATGACTGACTATATATATATATATATATATATATATATATATATATATATATATATATATATATATATATATATATAAAAAACCCTTGTTGTCACCATTATTTTCAGTCCTTTGTCCCCAGAAGAGAAAGAATGTAAATGCTAAATATAAACGGCATTACCTACTAAGTGGGTATCTACTAAGGTGGGTGCTTTAATGTGGAAATAGTGTCTGAACTGCTTTCATGATGACATGTTTATTCCCAACTGTCAAAGTCACAGGCTTCAGTGATAAAGCTGTAATCGTCCAAGGTTGTCATCTGGTATAATGTTGAGGAGTTGTGGGGCATCAAACAGTGTCTCCCTTCCCTGATGCTCTTCACAGTTCACACCAGATGGAATGAGTCAAAATAATAGTGTACACACTAACAAGCGCAGGGCCGAACAATTAGAATGCTATTCCTGTCCTGCTATCTGTCCTTTAAAATAGGCACAGATTTTATTAGGAGACAATATTAGCCTGTGGGAATGGGCTTTCAGCTTTGATTAAAAGGAGATCTCAGGCACAGCACCATCCACAGGGCAATTGTTGCAACCCATGTACCCATCAAGGCCTCAATGAAGGGATTTTGTGAGCAGAAAGGGGGCTTACAATGTAAATGTGCAGCCAAGTTACTATTACATTTTTTTTTTAATATTCCAGATTAGTAATATTATATCCATATTTGTAAAAGGCAGTCGACTGAGTAAAATGTCTTAGATGGTGTGTGACCATGTTCCATATCAAATCAGTGTAAAAGCAAAATGGCCAGGATCTGTGCATGACTGAAGAATTTTCTGAGATTCACATTTATGCACATTATTTGAATGTGGTAAGGAAAATTATAAATATCAATGTGTGTGTGTGTGTGTTTACAGGGCTTCATGAGATACCTGTCCTAACTGTACGTGTGCATCAGATACCTGTGTGTGTGTTTACAGGGGTTTCACGTGAAATACCTGTCCTAACTGTATATACAAGCTTGATAAAAATGATCATTTTAGAAGAAAATTTCAAATGGCACTTAGAGGCTTTTGCATCTGAACTCTTCATATGTGCATCAGACCTGTGTGTGTTTACAGGGATTTCACGTGAGATACCTGTCCTAACTATACATGTGCATCAGATACCTATGTGTGTGTTTACAGGGGTTTCACGCCAGATACCTGTCCTAACTGTACATGTGCATCAGACCTGTGTGTGTTTACAGGGATTTCACGTGAGATACCTGTCCTAACTATACATGTGCATCAGATACCTGTGTGGGTGTTTACAGGGGTTTCATGCGAGATACCTGTCCTAACCAACCTAATTTTGTTGCTTAGCAACGGGAAGAAACTCCTGTAACTTCAGTGCCATAGATTAGCACCTAGTGCTTACAGATTAGGAGACATTAGTATGTGTTCGCTGCATTTGTAATGTTATAGCCTACTTTTAATTCCGAGAAGAAAGATGTTGCTGTGTTGGCACAACCCGGTATCAAGACAAGACTTTGAATAATCACGTTGGTCCACATTTGGAAAACGTTTAGATGTCACGGTTTAACCCATAGGTTTAACCACCCTAAAACGTGAAATTTACACGTTTGCATTAACAATATACGGATGTTGACCTTCTACAGGCAATCGCCTCTGCCATAACGACCTATTGGTTTTCATTAAACCGAGAAAAAAATAATTTTGTTTTATTGACGATCACTGAGAAATGTTCTATTATTTAAAATGCATAAAAAAACATTTATTATATATATTTTTTATATATATACAGTAACAACATTAAGTCAACGGCGTTCATAAACACGCTGAAAAGCGAGTATGCGTCTTGATGGCACGCCAAAAATGGAAATACGAATTGGCGTGTCATACACATGCTACTTCATGAGATCAAATCGGACTATGCCTAATCTTCACGGTACTTTAGACCATGATGGAAATGAAGACAGTAAAAGGTCTGGGGGGAAAAGTTCCTGAGACAAATTGTTCCGGGTGATTTTGGTTGAATAGTTTTTCGTAGCTTAAACTAACTTGCCTCATACGTTCATATCATCATCACATATTATTCACATTCATATCCCAGCTGTGCATGTGCACAGTAGCTGTTCCCTGAGAAATCTAATGAGTGCTGTGGGACAATTTCCTTTTCTATTTAGGGGTGATGGGGACATGTGGGTTTGCCATGTACACTATATGTGTCGGAGAGCACGTCCTCTTTTCTCTGCACTTTTATGGTTGCTGGGCTCCATCATGTTTAAGAAATATCGAGAAATTCAGGAAAAGGAAGGGAAAAAATGGAATCCCTTTAGAAGTTGCTCCCAATTGTGTTACACATCCTATTGGTATTTATTTATTTAGTTACTTACAAGCATGAGCAATATGTTTTAAATGTACCCTTGTGGCTGTATCCGGTTTACTTAGCTGGAAAGCTGACAAGTTTGGAAAACTATGTATTTTTTATGGGAATTATGTAGGCTATGATTGTTGCAACCCGGTATCACGACAAGGAGCCCGTTCCCCAAGGCGTCACCTAAATGACGCCTTGGGAGCATTTTGACCATGCTTCAATATTTGACACTTTAGGCGTCCTTTAGCGTCAGTTAGATGACGCCCTAGGATCGTGTGTACCCTACCCCCACCCCACACCTGAACCTAACCGCGTCCTCTAACTGACTCTTTCCTTTAGCGTCAGTTAGATGACGCTGTAGGATCGCGTCATGTAAGTGACACTAAAGGGCGCTTGATAAACTTATAATTGAGCCGCTGTAGGCACATGGAATATTTAAACCTTTTCTTTACTGACTTTATGGGCCGTCAAAAGCTAGTCCCTTAGGCAGTCTATGGAGGACTGATTCAGCTCTCAGATTACATCAAAAATATCTTTATTTGTGTTCCAAAGATGAACGAAGGTCTTACGGGGTTGGAACAGCATGGGGGTGAGTAAATAATGACTTAATTTTCATTTTTGGGTGAACTAACCCTTTAAGCTGGTTCAGATCGTACTTATCGGACCATTATCATTTTGTCTGTTTTGTCAACGGGGAAAAATCAAAGATAACGTCAGTAGACTATGGAGTACCGCAAGGATCGGTTTTAGGCCCTCTGCTATTCTCAATATATATGCTGCCACTTGGTATCATTATAAGAAAGCATGTAATTAATTTCCACTGTTATGCTGACAACACTCAATTATATATTTCATCACGACCAGACGAAAACACTCATCTAAATTGACAGAGTGTTTCAAAGATGTAAAATGCTGGATGATGCGTAACTTCTTGCTATTAAATTCAGATAAAACGGAGGTATTACTTATTGGTCCAAAAAACCACTCACAAAATCTCTTACAACAAAACTTTAGTATAGACGGATGTCCTGTTACCCTATCCACTACAGTAAAAGACCTGGGTGTTATACTAGACCGCAACTTGTCTTTCGAAAATCATGTTTCATATGTTACAAGGACAGCCTTTTTCCACCTTAGAAACATTGCTAAGCTACGTAACATGCTATCTCTCTCTGATGCAGAAAAGTTAGTTCATGCATTCATGACCTCGAGACTAGACTACTGCAATGCTTTATTAGCCGGTTGTCCTGCATCCTCAATAAACAAGCTACAGTTAGTACAGAATGCAGCTGCTAGAGTTCTTACTAGGTCAAGAAAATATGATCATTTAACACCGATTTTATCATCTCTACACTGGTTACCTATTAAGTTCCGTATCAACTACAAAGTACTACTACTGACCTATAAAGCCCTAAATGGTTTAGCTCCTATGTACTTAACGGACCTTCTCTCGCCCTACAATCCACCGCGTTCCTTAAGATCACTAAATTCAAGGCTTCTGGTCATTCCTAGGATATCTAAGTCCAGTAAAGGAGGGAGGGTGTTCTCGCATTTAGCTCCAAAACTCTGGAATAGCCTTCCCGATACGGTCCGGGGCTCTGACTCGCTGACACAGTTTAAAACTAGATTAAAGATGCATCTCTTTAGTCAAGCATAATGCTTACCTTTCAGTCCTCTGTTATGCTATACTGAACCGTTTGCCACTGAAACTGCTTAACGCACCAGTGGGGCTCGACAGCCTTTTAGACAAACGAGTCGGCCCGTATGGTTGGGTTAAGTTGCGGAGAGTTTGGGTTGCGGAGAGTTCGTGAGATAGTGGTTTTCTAACACCGACACCCGTACAATGGAAATTATTATGAACATCAGCTATGTTAATTATTTCCCATCTGCCTTTCTGCTGTTATCTCGGGACGCTTGTCCCGAGAAAAATGGCGTTCGTCAGGTCCAGTCTTGTATCCAGCATCTCACGGGGGTTTCGGATGCCCCACCGCCTGTGATGAGAAGACCAACGCCTGTGAAGAGACGACTCACCGCCTGCGATATGTTATGGTGCTGTTTTATACATAACCAATATTTATATTTAATACTTATATATAAACAATATGAATGTAAGCCACAGGAGAACTGGCCCCGACTGAGCCTGGGTTCTCGCAAGTTTTTTTTCTCCATCCAATCTGATGGAGTTTTGGTTCCTAGTCACTGTCGCCTTGCTTTTGGCTTGCTTTTGGCTTGCTTAGTCGGGATTATTTAATATTTAACAATATTATCGATCTGTGTTGTACTACTTTCATGTTATCACTGTGAAGCTGCTTTGATACGATCTGTATTGTGAAAAGCGCTATATAAATAAATGTGACTTGGCTTTGTTTTTTGCAATGCCAAATGGACAATTAAAGAATTTGGCTCATCTGAAATTGATTCTGAAGGTATGGACATTTATTTATTTAATTCAAAACAGACAAAAAAGAAACCATCTGCGTAACTACAATAGCATTGATTTGAAGTGTTCACGTTTTTGCATTAATCAAACCTGACTATGAGACTTAGACCTGAGTGCAAAAATGGAGGCTCTAGACGATTCCAGAGCTGAGATATCGGAACTAAAAATTTCGACCTGAATAAAAAAAAAAACGACAGTGTTACCCCTTACGTTTTTTTTTTGGCCGAAAAATGAAGTTTCCCCAATCTTCTCAAAACTCTGGATTCTGATAGAGAGCCATGAGACTTAGACCTGAGTGCAAAAATGGAGGCTCTAAACCCTTCCAGAGCTGAGATGTCAAAACTCAAAATTTCGACCGGAAAAAAAAACAAAAAAACGACAGTGTTGCCCCTTACGTTTTTTTTTTTGTTTTTTTTGGGGGGCGGAAAATTAAGTTTCTCCAATCTTCTCAAAACTCTGGATTCTGATAGAGGGCCATGAGACTTAGACCTGAGTGCGAAAATGGAGGCTCTAGACCCTTCCAGAGCTGAGATATCGAAACTCAAAATTTCGACCAGAAAAAAAAAAAAACGACAGTGTTACCCCTTACGTTTTTTTGAGGGGCGAAAAATTAAGTTTCTCCAATCTTCTCAAAACTCTGGATTCTGATAGAGGGCCATGAGACTTAGACCTGAGTGCAAAAATTGAGGCTCTAGACCCTTCCAGAGCTGAGATATCGAAACTCAAAATTTCGACCAGAAAAAAAAAAAAAAAAAAAAAAACGACAGTGTTACCCCTTAAGTTTTTGTTTTTTTTGGGGGGGCGAAAAATTAAGTTTCTCCAATCTTCTCAAAACTCTGGATTCTGATAGAGGGTGTTACGACCCTATGGTTTGTATTTTGTTATCTCTGTTGTTTTGTCAGTCTCTCAGTGTGTCTGGTTAGGAACGTCATCTGATTGGTCCCTGCCGGATGATTGGAACACCCATCTGATTGGTTCCTGCCCGATGATTGCTGCTCGATCCTGATTGGTGCAGCGTGTGTTTAAAAGAGACATCGCTTCCTTTACAGGAAGTGTTGGAGAGATCTTATGTTTTGAAGCAGAGAGACTTGAGTGTTAAGAGTTTTGAGACTGAGTAACCTTTTTGTTTGTTTGTTTGTTTGATTTGAAAGAGAGAGTTTGTAATTTGAGACTGTTAAGAGTATTGAGACTGTAAGTACTGTTTGTTAATATTTTATTTTTTTGAAAACTATTTGTATCTGAATATCCTCGGTGGAATATTTGACCCTTTGCCTGTTCACCGATACTGATTTGGACTGCCCTTTTCAGTTTGTTTGTCTGGATGTATATTACTGATTGATTTTTGGGAAAGTAAGGAGCTTGACGCCATCATTTTCTTTATTGTAAACCGTTTAATCTTTGTTTTTTGGTTAGGGAGATAGGTTTATTGATTGTATTTTCGTTTTTGTTTCTTTTTCTTTAAGATTTAGGAAAGAGGTTTAATTAAAGGTTGTTTTGTTTGTTATTTTGGCTTTGTCAGCTCCTGAAGCACATAATCCAATTTAAGAAAATAAATAACTTTTTATTCTAAATTCCTCGCACCTCGAAGACTCTTTCATGTGACCCCTTTTCCCCTAGACGGGGTGTAACATGAAATTGGGGGCTCGTCCCTTGGCTATACGTTCTATTAGCCTAATTTGTTTTGCTAGTGTTTGCCCGGGATTTTCTTTTTGTGTGGGAGGAAATATAGAGATTGGCATGGCATCAAAATTTGAACTTGAAAATTTTACGGTCACTCCTACAGAGGAGAAATTTGAAAAACATCGTAAAGACGATTTGTTGTTGATCGCGGATTTCTTTGATATTGCCGTACCGCGAAATGCGCTTAAGAGAGAGATTAAGGACATACTGCACATGGAGCTTGTAAAACAAAAGACCTTGCCTGGTGTTGAAAGTGAGGTTACGGGTGTTGCATCTCCAGCACCATCTGTGAATTTGGATGCTGTGGAGGCAGAGTTCAAATTTGATGAGGCTCGCATAGATCCTGTTAACCCTCCTGCACCAAAGGACCAATTTGGCAATCCGGTTGAAAGAACTGGAAGTGGAATTATGCCAACAGCAATACCAAAGTCAGTTGTTACATGTCCGAGCTGTTGAGCTTGAGACAAAACGAGACATCCGGCTGAAAGAGCTGGAGCTTGAGCTAAAACTCGAGCAGGCTCGGCATCCACCTGCTGATTTACGGGGAAACACTCCTGTGCTAAGCCCAGCTGGTACCTCCTCTCCTCTCTCTTCAGCTTTGAAAACGGCGCCGGTAAGTCATGAATTTGATGTTAGTAGGCAAATTTCACTAGTCCCTATATTTTGAGAAAGTGAAGTTGATACATATTTTACTGTTTTTGAGTGCATCACAGCCACAAGTGGCCTAGAAATATTTGGCCTTTATTGTTGCAATGCAAATTTTGTTGGTATGGCGCAAGAAGTATGTTCCGCATTGACACTTGAGCAAAGTCTAGACTATGGCGCGGTTAAATCGGACGTGTTAAGGGCATACGAATTAGTTCCGGAGGCTTATTGACAGAAGTTTAGAAAACATGTGAAAACCCCCAGTCAAACATTTGTTGAATTTGCACGTGAGAAAACCACACTTTTTGAAAAATGGTGAACTGCCTGTAAAGTTACAACTTTTGAACAATTGAAAGAACTTAATCTAATGGAAGAATTAAAAAACTGCATTTCGGAAAAGATTGTAGTTTATTTGAATGAACAGAAAGTTTTGTCACTGTCAGAGGCGGCTGTCTTTGCTGATGAGTTTGTGCTCACGCACAAAGTTTAATGTACGCCTCCACGTTCTTCACCTTACACTGCAGTAGATCGCCGTCACAGTTCTAAAAATGCAGTGACTGCTCAAAAAGATCAGACTTATGATTCTTCATTGTTGTCGAAGGAATGTTTCTATTGCCATGAGATGGGTCATTTGATTGCTGCTTGTCCTGTGCTACAATGGAAAATCAGAGAAAAAGCGTAGCCTTTGTGCATACTCATTCTTCCGATTCGCTGCTATCTATTGATCCCTCGTTTGAACCTTTTGTATGTGAATGTACAGTGTCATTTTCTGAATCTGACTCGAAACCCAAGCCAGTACGTATTTTGCGAGATACGGGTGCCGCACAGTCATTTATCCTGGCAAATGTGCTCCCGTTTTCTTCACAGTCTAGCTGTAACTCAGATGTTTTAGTTCAGGGAATTGAGCTTGGGGTTGTCAGAGTTCCCTTGCATTCTGTGTATTCAAGTTCTGACATTGTGATGGGTTTAGTTAAAGTGGCCGTACGTACTCAGTTACCATTGAAAGGTATCTCTCTTATTCTTGGGAATGATTTGGCCGGAAGTAAAGTTTCTTGTCTTCCCCAGGTCACTGATGTTTTGTGCATCAGAAAATGATGTGTTGACTCAGGAATTTCCCAATGTATTTCACTCCTGTGTTGTGACTCGAGCGCAAGCTCGCAAGTTTGAAAATGAAGTTGATCTCTCTAACTCGTTCATGAGTTCAGAATTCCCAGATGTTGAGAATTCTGTAGATGTTTGTACAGAGAATTTGAGCTTTGAACCTAGATTTGACTTTTCTTTTGACAGAAAACAGTTAGTAGAGGCACAACATGCTGATGATACTTTGACTTCCCTTATTTCTGCTGTGATGGATAAATCTGAACTGCAAGATCACGCTGTTGCTTATTTTTTAGATGACAGTGTGCTCATGCGAAAATGGAGTCCTTAGAACTTGGAGCATGACTGGAGTGCTGTTTCTCAGGTAGTCCTTTCAAAGTCTTACAGAGACTATGTGCTGAGTTTGGCTCATGATCATGAACTTTCTGGCCATCTAGGTATTAAGAAAACCTATGCTAATCTCTTGAAACATTTTTTCTGGCCCGGAATGAAGTCCTCTGTGTCCCAGTATTGTCGTTCTTGCCATGATTGTCAAGTTGCTGGAAAACCGAATCAGGTTATTTCACCAGCCCCATTAAAGCCTATCCCAGTGATGAACCGTTGAATGAACCGTTCGAGAAGCTTGTGATTGATTGTGTTGGTCCTTTACCAAGAACTAAGTCTGGTAACTCGTACTTATTAACTTTGATGTGTTCTGCTACTAGGTTTCCAGAAGCCATCCCACTGCGTTCGTTGAAGACCCCTGTAATTGTGAAAGCAATTGTAAAATTTTGTGCAACCTTTGGTCTACCCAAGTTTACTCAGTCTGATCAGGGATCTAATTTCATGTCTAGAGTGTTCCGTAAGGTAATGAAAGAGGTAAACTTTCAACATTGTGTGTCTAGTGCCTATCATCTTCAGTCTCAAGGCGTGCTTGAAAGGTTTCATCAGACTCTTAAGACCATGATTAGAACTTACTGTCTCCAGCATAAGAAAGAGTGGGATGAGGAG
This sequence comes from Cyprinella venusta, assembly GCA_038021265.1. Classification (NCBI taxonomy): domain Eukaryota; kingdom Metazoa; phylum Chordata; class Actinopteri; order Cypriniformes; family Leuciscidae; genus Cyprinella; species Cyprinella venusta. Next base: position 20,788,109 of record CM075867.1, read on the forward strand.
GTTCCTCTTCTGTTGTTTGCTGTTCGCAATACGGTACAAGAATCACTTGGATTCAGTCCAGCCGATTTGGTTTTTGGACATTGTCTGCGGGGACCATTGAAGGTGTTACAAGAACAGTTACTCTCTGAAAATCAGTTGGTTACCCCTACTAAGAATGTGCTAGATCATGTGAGTTCTTTTCGTGAACGTTTGCATTCAGTGTGACAACTAGCACAGCAGTCTCTAGCAACCTCCCAGTCCCGTATGAAGACAGATATGACAGAAAATCTGTTCAATGCTCATTCAAGGCTGGTGATCAAGTTCTTGTATTGCTGCCTTTGCCATGGCTCAGCTCTACAAGCAAAGTTTGCGGGGCTGTATGTGATTGAGGAAAAGTTAATTTATCTTCATTAACATCTAAAGTTAGCAAAAGCATTGCACACTGAAACTTGAGCTAAAAAAAAACCCTCAAAGAATTATATATTTGTATTTTGTTATAATAATATGAATGCATCCCATTAAACATTTAAAACATCAGGGATAGGTTTGAGTAGGTTTGGCGTCACACTCTGAAGCACAGGAGTTTTTCCTTTTTTTCCTGTCATATTTCAGATTTCACATTTCACAGATGTGGTTTGGGCTGCAGACCATCTCTTCATTTCCACTGTCTTTACTGTAAAACCACAATTCTGAGAAAATTAGATTTTCATAATCATTTAGAAGTATGTAAAGGGAAGCCACTGTCCACCAGCACTGTTCATGGTACTGGGACACCATCAGCCACCAGCACTGTTCATGCTACTGGGACACCATCGGCCACCAGCACTGTTCAGGCTACTGGGACACCATCGGCCACCAGCACTGTTTATGCTACTGGGACACCATCAGCCACCAGCACTGTTCATGCTACTGGGACACCATCGGCCACCAGCACTGTTCATGCTACTGGGACACCATCAGCCACCAGCACTATTCATGCTGCTGGGACACCATCGGCCACCAGCACTGTTCATGCTACTGGGACACCATCGGCCACCAGCACTGTTCATGCTACTGGGACACCATCAGCCACCAGCACTGTTCATGCTACTGTGACAACATCAGCAACCAGCACTGTTCATGCTACTGGGACACCATCAGCCACCAGCACTGTTCATGCTACTTGGACACCATCAGACACCAGTACTGTTCATGCTACTGGGAAACCATCAGCCACCAGCACTGTTCATGCTACTGTGACCCCATCAGCCACCAGCACTGTTCATGCTACTGGGAAACCATCAGCCACCAGCACTGTTCACTGTTCATGCTACTGGGACACCATCCGCCACCAGCACCGCATTTAACGTGCCAGGCAGGGTTCGTGCACGGCCTGTTATTAAACAGAAATGCCCAATCTGCAATACCCTCATGAATAAAAAAAATATAAAAAAACATATTGACCGTAAACACTCTAATCAACCAATTCAGGACATTAATGCCAGATTTCACCTTGCAAGCCAGTGTGTGGACAAATCAAATGGCATATTCACAGTGCTTAAAGTTGCAAGTGGTCAGAATAGTCCTCTTCATGTTCAATACAAAACATGGGGAGAACAACAAAAAGTCTGCTGCGACTCAAACAAATGCCAAGTAAACATGGAAGTAGCGCAGAGGAGTGGTATGTTATCCTATCAGTGTGTGCATGTCAGATCTGTAAGTTTCTGCACATCCTCAGCTGAAGCAGTCTCTCTAAAGGAAGATGTTTTAACGGAAATGGTGAGAGCAAAATGGTTTGGTGACGAGAAGAAAAACATATGCCTTGCTCGTCAGCAGCTTGCCGTTTCTAGCAGTGCACCACTGTCTGTAGAAACCTCAATTGGGAGCCCTCAAACAAAAAAGTTCATCTCCGTTTTTGAGCCAAATGTGTCCTATTATAGCCGGTTGGGGCGTTTACAATACCAAATTAAACACATGGCACTGCCCCTGTTCCAAAGTACGCCGTTCGTGTCCGCATAAGTACATTGCGAATTGGCATCTGTTTCAAACAGACCGTGAGCTTTTCCGTACTGTCTTCAGCAGAGAAGAATCCCCACCCCAAAAGGCTCATACACATTCAGAGGAGAGTGACGTCACAGAAGACCATCCGTTGTATCCTCCAAATGATCTGGGACTGAAACAAATGGTACAGTACATTCTACAGAACAAGATGATACCTGCTGTCCTACCAGACAATACGCGCCCCATCACTAGGTCAAGACTACCCAAAATATCTTTGTCCAGAAGAAACTGTGTGTCATAGATGCCCAGATGTCGTCCCCCTTAGTGACCCCATTTTAATTACAAAGAGAGCTAAAATACTCTCCAACTGGTGCATTGTTGAAGGTAGGATGTTGTTAAAAAATATGCAATGAATTACACTGTCCTCTGATGTAATCCTTTGTTTGATTGATAGAAGTATCAACCTACTGTAAGCAGTGCCCACTGTGTGGAATGTTTTATCGCTACCAAGAGTGAAAAGACCAACTCCACAACTTTAATGACCACATCATCCTTGACATACACTTATGTCCAACCTTAAGAAACCTTCTACAGGTAACCTTCAATGTATGTAAGTACAGCATCTTTCAATGTCTCCAAGTTTGTACATATATATATATATATATATATATATATATATATTTTTTTTTTCCTCAGGCCCATACTGCTGTGAGTAGAGCAGTCGAGTTTTTGCAAGATTTGACTGGTCTGAAGTTTCCACCCGCAGACACAGTGCTTCATGCATACTTGCACTTTGAGGCCCTTACTGATCATGAATACAAGTATTCCTGCATTACTTGTGGTGATCATCCCCCTGTGGTGATCATGGATTTACACAAAAAAGGTGTTTTCCATTTATCAGGTATGACTATTGAGATACTCTACTTGCTAATTGTGTTTAAATTAACATTTATTCATTAGGGAAACACTTTTATACAGAGCGACTTACTTTATATCGTCATTGTAATTGGATTTTTTTTCCTTAAATTTATTTCTTAGTGTGACCTTGTCATATATTAATGCACAATTTTTTTCACTCTTTAGTAAGTGACATCCAGGGTCCTGCAGAGAATTTTGATGGGGAGGTCAACCTGGAAAAGTTTTGGGAGGCCATGTCCTGTGATATGATTGGTCGTGGATTTGTTTCAAGTATGAGCACAGTGCTTTATACACTATTGGGAAGTGTGTTAAAATGCAATATAATACAATGTTTTGTTTTGTTTTTTGGTTGTGGTTTTTAGGTGGTAGACGCAATCCATTTGCGGTATCACCAACATACTATTTTTGGGCTCCTTGGATAGGGAAGGCCACACGGCGCTCAGACTCTGTATTAAACACATAGTTTGAAAAGATTCATGTTTCGAAGTCTGTATCTGAAATTTCTGAAATAACGGTTACAGAGGACAGACTCAGAGAAGAACTGTACAAACAAAAGGTAGGGTTTGTTAGTCAAAAACACTGACTGTGTTGTGTTTTTAATATTACCTTTTTAACAAGACTTTATACTACTTTAGGTTGGGGTCATTCGGAAGTTATGTAAAGAGTGTGGCTTGGACTCTAATGGATCCCGCAGTGATCTTCTGAGGTTGTCAAATGAAATGAAATCCAGACAAACGTATGACAAAATCTTTGACAAAATCTGGGGGGCCTCTGGTAAGTTTTAATTGACTTGCAGAAACAAGAAACAAAAAAAACTAATTTTATACTTTGATTTACTCATTGAATGTGATTAATATATTGTTTTTAGGAGGCTGGGCAGTGATTATGTGCCCATGTGGGATTGTTTATAGTATCAAATGCAATCTCCGAGCTGAGAGCCCTCGAGACTTTGCAGACTTACTATTATCTTGGAAGCATATGCCAAATGTCATAATTTATGACTTTGCACGGGGTCTTGCAAATCATTTGAATTTAAGGGCATCAGAAAGGGTACCCATTTCTCCATTTGAAGGTCGCTTGGCAGAACCCACTCAATCCAACATTGAATTGGCCAAATGTGGACAGCTTAAAGTGTCGCTACCTTGGCTGAACACTAAGAAGACAGAGCCAGACCTTAACGGTCACCCAGTGACGGGTTCATCGGACCACTATGTGCTGTATGATCGGTTTCATGAAGCCAATACGAAAGACATCAAAGATGTGTTGAGGAAGCTCACTTTAGTACCTCAATTGGCTGGCAAAGTGAACAGCCAAGTTGCAGAGCAACTCTTCGCAAAGATGAAAAAAAAAACCCAACTACTTTTTGAACATGTCTTTGCCTTCGACCCATCTCTTTCAAATGAGGAACATAATCCATCACTATAATGAAAAGAAAAACAACAAATTGCTGGAAAGATTAAAGAAGACATTTGGGGGCATGATGATGAAAAATGTGTACGGACAAGCTGTGTTTGGTAAATTACCTTCTTTTTTTAAATTTATATTAACCTACTAATATTTGTAGATAGACATTAAAATATCCTATGTTATAATATTTTAATTGCCCACTAACTAGTTCAATTTAATATCCCTTTAAATCTCTTAAACAGGTAATCCTTGTTTCTCCCATGAGGAAGCAGGTGGGACTGATGTTGTGATGGAGGACAGTACCCCGGCTGCTTCAATGGTTACAACAGGTGGTGAGTGTTTTCATTCATGGGTTAAATGGTGGTAACATACTTTAGAAACTGTGTGGTGCATTTTTTTATTGTGTGTATTTTATTTCCAAAATGTCTTCACTGCATCAAAAATGGTTTGGGACATTAAATGCTCGTTTAAACCTCTTAAACAGGTAATCCTTGTTTCTCCCATGATGAAGAAGGTGGGACTGATGTTGTGATGGAGGACAGTACCCCGGCTGCTTCAATGGTTACAACAGGTGGTGAGTGTTTTCATTCATGAGTTAAATAATGGTAACATACTTTAATAACTGTGTGGTGTATTTTCATTGTGTATAATTTATGTCTTCACTGCAACAGGAATGGTTTGTGACATTAAACAGTTGTCTGCCAGTAGAAGTTGTTGGGATTGCCGGCCAAGTGATTGGCAGTCATCAATGGTAATATTGTTTGTTTTTGTCACATTTTTATTAACACATTTTATGTACACTGAATGTAATTTTGGTCTCTTTATCTTAATCTGTGTTAAAGCTTAACCAGATTTTGAGTAAAAATGACAGAGATGAGACAATTGCTCAAGTTGGAAGCACTGCAGCGAAAAGATTTCTTGACCTTGGGCCTCAATGCATCGCTTGAGGCAACAGTAAGTGGACACACAATAAATATATATATATATATATATATATATATATATATTAGTAATTAACTAATGTTATTATGTAACTAATATATAATATATTTAAAAACAGATTGCAAACAGCTGTCTTGATGTGATCGTCATGGTGGCTAAGGAAAAGGTATTTTTGCCTACAACTGTATAACTCACGATGACCCGGAGACATAATTGTGTATTGTAATGGATGTGCAAATGAATGCTATGCTTAGGGAACAGATGTGTTTGCAGAAAATTCCTATGTTGTAGTTACCTGGCTACCACCACTTGAATTGGACCCATTTTTATCGTTTCCAGTAAGTTCATCAAGTTGTATTTTATCTAACAGTTATAAATGCAGTTACTAAAAAAAATGAATGGATCTTATGTTCCCCCAAGGATAACATAGGATCCAAGGATTACATCCCTGCTTGGATGCCAGGACACTGGATGCTATGTGTATGTTGTTCCCTTCATTTTTGGGTGAACTAACTCTTTATGGTGATATTAGGATTCAAAATACTAACAACTGTATTTCACAGGTTCTGAAGCCTAAAATCAAGGCTATGTATTTTTTTGATTCAACTCACCCCTACGGGATTGGTGATGTAAAATATGTGACTGTCTTCAGGTTGCACTTACATTAATAAATATTATGTTCGCAGTTCAAGGTTTGCTGTTCGAAGTTCGTTCTTCCAAAGTTTGCTCTTCGGTGATGTTCACTGCTGTTTGTTCTGTGCATGATGTTCATTTGCATGATGATCTGCATGCTGTTTTTATATTATAAATTTGAAATGTTGTTTTTCCTATTCAGTCTGGGGTATTTTTTTGCTTTAGAATAAATATACTTTGCTTTTTTGGTCCAATTTTTCTGGTTATAATATATTAAAATATTTCGGTTTGATTTCAGTATGCTCTGCACATGGTCTTTGAGCCACCCTTTGATTTTACAGCTGTAAGTCTTTGTTAAAAATATTTATTTTAACTAGATGATATAATCTAATAAATTGATCTATTAACACTTTCTCCCCTTATGCAAGTCGGATTTTCCTCTTATTCGAAAATCGTGGTGCCTTATTCTCATGGAGAATTTTGCCATTGTAAGGTAACTCTCTCTTGCTTTCTCAAGTTTTTCTCTGTCTATAAATTTACGTTAAAATGTATATGTCACAGGGAACATGCTGCCCTTGATGTTCATGAGCCACCTAAAGCACAAGAAGACTCTGAAATCGGTGACAAGGTATGTTTTTATTGTCTCAAACGGGCACATGAAAGAGCATAATTTCAAAACATTATCATTTACATGCACTTTACGTGCATCCTGATTAAACCACGATGTATTGTTGAGGACACTTACGGACAACAGATGGAAATTAGCTAGCAGCCAAATGTGGTGAATCTCTTCTCTTGTAAGAATAATTATTTTAAGTGAATTAATTATTTCATTCCTTATTTGTACACTCCTCTCATGAAGGAACCACAGATGGTCAAAGACCTCAGGACCGCAGTTGGATGGCTGCGGAACAACTGCCACTCCTTCAGAGGTTTTGTGCAAGAGCCGTCATATCTGGGCCTAGAGAAGGAAGACCAGGAAGAGGCCCTTCTTAATCTTGATCAGGCAGAAGGAAAAGATGCTCTGGAATGGGCCAAAGAGCCTTTCATGTTTCGGTTCCAGTTTCAAGAGGACATGGAAGTTTTTCTTTCCAAATGTCATGACGAAAGGCACCTCAGAATAAACTCCATGTGTAAGGAGTTTTAATTTATTTATTTTACTCTTGAGAATTATTGTTTTCAAATTTGTGCCTGTATAACTTTTATAAGATTTATTGTCTTTGGTTTAATTTTGTTTATATAATTTATTGATTTATTTAGTTTAGTTTTGTAATTTTATTTAATTAGAAAACAGTCCAGTGTGTGATTTATTTTTATATTTCAGTGGAAAAAGCTCATTTTATTTAAATTATTATTCTTTGTGTTTTCAGTCCATCATTTTATTGTGTATGGTGGTCTTTGTTGGTTGAGTATTTAAGTATTAAGTATTTTCAATTGAATAAAATGTTCAAACTCTCAAGCTTTGTTTTCATTGTATTATTTATTTTACATTTTATGCTTTGTTTATATGTATAATATTGTTAATCAATCTTTAATAAACATTTTCAAAGAAATCGATAAAGACAAAGTTGTTGTTATAAACTTTCCAAAACACGGAAGTAGCGTAATGCCTTGCCGCGCCCACTTCCGCCGTCAGACTGTCGGGCTGGCGCTGTCGTCCTCAGACTGTTATGACGTAATGGTTCTGCAGTCAGACCTATCTCCAAGAAGGGTCTACAGCCTCAATTTTTGCACCCAGGTCCATGTCTCGTGGCCCTCTATCAGAATCCAGAGTTCCCTTTCGTAGTCACTCCGAGTTACGTCAAGGAGTGACGGAGAATGGGGGTTTCGCACAGAAAGCCAATCCTCTTCGAGTATTTAACAACGAGCCAATGGCGTGAAAATGCCATGGGTCTGTGGAATTTGCATAGCGTACTCCGCCCACCCATGTGGGTATAAAAGGAGGAAGCAGACGCAACCGCAGTATGTTTTCGCTTCGGAGCCAAGAGCATTCTTCTCTCCACAAGCCATATCACTAAAAGCCTCTTCGAGACGAGCGTCCTCTTCAGTGTTGGTGTGACGGCGGTACCCAGCGAGATTCTGCATTGCCTGCGATCTGTGCAGTGGTCTGCCAGACTTTGCGCTTCTCCCTGGTCGCCTCGGCGCTGAAAGAGTGAATTTCCTCCTCTCCTCTGAAAGAGCTACACGCGGCACGTCTTTTTAAAGACGGTTCGCCCGTGTTCTTCTGGGTGCGGTCGATATCCGTCTTTCTCTGATGGGCACGATCGCTGCTTTGTATGTCTGGGCTTCATCATGCTAAAGCAGCTTTCGTGGTTGAGTCATGTGCCTTTTGTGGTAATATGACCATCTCAACACTTAGATCGAGACTCAATGATCTTACTGTGAGAGTCCCCGCCTCCGCTACCCGTTCAGCTTCCTCTACCCGGGGAAGCTCTTCGGCTCGCGGCCAGGGTGATCTGTCGGTGACGGTGTGGAACAAACCCCCGACGCTAGCTCCTCGGGTCCCACCCACCGCAACAGTGTTGTAGCCAGCGAGCGCCGAAACGGTTCAGACGTCTGCCTGTTCGCGGGTACCGTCTGGATCGTTTTGGCGCTCCAGAGGAAGACGCGTTATCGATCGCGGCATCACATAAAGGCGGGCTTGATTCCTCGGGAAGTGAAGATGCGGATGCACGACCTCCTTCGGGAGCGCCTGTTGCCCGTGTCGGATCCCGAGATGACGGCTATGCTCTCTCGGGTCGCCGTGAGTATCGGGTTGCACTGGAATCTTCCGGCCCACCCCGATCACTCACGGATGGATGAATGGTTTTTGGGCAAGGCCGCCGCCGCGAGGCCACAGCCGACCCCAATGCCATTCGTCCCCGAGCTGCATGCGGAACTGACGAGGACGCGCTCGTCAGCTTCCCCCGCCTTTCCTCCCCTCGACGGCGCAGCTGCCCGTGGGTATGCTGGGGTGCCTCCGGTGGAGCGCTCTGTCGCGATGCAACTGTGTCCGCGGAGCGCCTCCTCTCGGGGGCCCCCCGAGCATCCCCCCAGAGCCTGTAGGTTTTCGTCGTCTATGACGGCGCGATCCTATAGCGCGGCGGGCGGCCGCCGCTATGCATATGATGGGCGTTTTTTAGGTCTGCCAAGCCAGACTGCTCAGAGGTATGCACGAGGGCGGGACTGATTCCCTTGGATCAGGTGATGGCCACTAGTGTGGTCCAGGAGCGTCATCTTTGCTAAAAAAAAAAAAAAAAAAGCTTTTCGGCGGTGCGGTTGAGGACTTTGCCCAGCAGTTCTCTACCGCCCAGAAACAGGCTGAGGCTGCCCCGACGGCCAGCTGCTGCCTTCACCCAGCCGCCGGTGTAGCCGCCTCAGTCTGTTCGCCGCCGAGGACGAGCCTCTGCGCCCTTCCCTCCGGAGCGACCCCAGCAGCAGCCTTCACCCAGGTCGCGCCGTAGAGGCGGTCGCAGAGGAGCGTCACAGCCCCCTATGGGCTGCTCAGTGATGGCATCGAGTCTTTCCCAGGAGGAGGTAGCAGGGCCCCTCCTTCCCCCCGTAGAGGGCCGGGGGAGAATCTTTTGTTCTCCGCTCCCCACTGCTCAAAAAAAAAAAAAAAAAAAAATATATAATAATAAGACGGGTTGAGTGTGTTAAAGAAAGACTTTATACTATCACTGAGCACACAGACCGGAATGAGCGCGCACGACGCTCCACAGTGTCGCCCCGCTCGTTCCCCTCTGTCTCTGAGGGCGCGGAGAGGAGCGTGCGTCGTCCCCGGACCGCACCGCTCCTCTCCCCCTCTGTCGCCAGACCCCCGGCAGAACAGACCCCCGTGGAACGCTGGTCCTTCCCTGGTCTCTTCTGTCGGGGAGCGGAGCTCGACTACGCACCCGCATGTGGTATCTCCCGTGCGCATGCCAGTCACTCCGCCCCGCTGCCCCTCCGGGGGGACATCTGTGGCTCGTATGACCCCGCTGGTTCGGTTCCTCGGAGCTTGGCTCGAGCTCCCCGGTCTGTCCCGCTGGGTCATTAGAACGATCAGATTCGGCTACGCGATTCAGTTCGCACGATCTCCTCCCCGTTTCAGGGGAGTTCGCTCCACTATAATCGGTGGCAATGCCCCGGTTTTGAGAGCGGAGATTGCGACCCTGCTGGCGAAGGGTGCAATCGAGACGGTCCCTCCAGCCGAGGTGAAGTCCGGCTTTTACAGCCCCTACTTCATTGTCCCCAAGAAGACCGGTGGGTTACGACCGATCCTGGACCTGCGCGTTTTGAACCGCACTCTGCATCGAATGCCGTTCAAAATGCTCACGGCCAATCGCATTTTCGAATGTGTTCGACATCAGGATTGGTTTGCAGCGATCGACCTGAAGGATGCGTACTTTCATGTCTCCATATTGCCTCGACACAGACCGTTTCTTCGGTTCGCTTTCGAAGGCCAGGCATATCAGTACACGGTTCTCCCGTTCGGGTTAGCTCTGTCCCTTCGCGTCTTCACGAAGATCGCCGAGGCAGCCCTTGTTCCCCTTCGCGAACACGGGGTTCGCATCCTGAACTATCTCGACGATTGGCTAATTTTGGCTCACTCTCGAGAACAGGTTTGCGAACACAGAGATCTAGTGCTTCAGCACTTAGCCCGTCTGGGCCTTCGGGTCAACCGGGAGAAGAGCAAACTTTGCCCCGTGCAGAGGATCTCTTTTCTCGGCATGGAGATAGACTCGGTCGCCATGTCCGCGCAGCTTACGAGCGAGCGCGCACACTCACTGCTGACTTGTCTTCGACAGTTCGACGGCAAGAGTGCGGTTCCACTGAAACTCTTTCAGAGGCTCCTGGGGCATATGGCATCCGCAGCCGCGGCTACGCCACTCGGATTGCTTCATATGAGACCGCTTCAGCTCTGGCTTCGCGATCGAGTCCCGAGGTGGGCATGGCATCGTGGCTCGCTCCGGGTTCCAGTAACTCCAGCGTGCCGCCGAACCTTCTTCCCGTGGTTGAACCTCAGCTTTCTTCGGGCAGGTGTCCCTCTCCAGCGAGTTTCCAGGCATCTCGTTGTCTCCACGGATGCATCTACCACGGGTTGGGGTGCCATGTGCAATGGGCATGCAGCCGCGGGTTCCTGGACAGGACCCCAGCGCCTCATGCACATCAATTGCCTCGAGCTGCTGGCAGTACGCCTGGCCCTGCACCGCTTTCGAGCACTGCTCAGGGGTCAACACGTACTTGTCCGCTCAGACAATACCGCTACAGTAGCGTACATCAACCACCAGGGGGGTCTACGCTCACGTCGGATGTCGCAGCTCGCTCGCCACCTCCTATTATGGAGTCAGAAGCACCTGAGGTCCCTTCGTGCTGTGTACATTCCTGGAGCCCGGAACCTGGCAGCCGACGAGCTGTCACGGATCCGCCCTGTCTCCGGCGAATGGCGACTCCATCCCCAGACGGTCCAGCTGATCTGGGACCAGTTCGGGGAAGCTCAGATAGATCTGTTTGCCTCCCGGGACTCTTCCCACTGCGTCCAGTTTTATTCCCTGTCCGAGGGCACGCTCGGTACAGATGCGCTGGCGCACAGCTGGCCGCGGGGCCCACGCAAGTATGCGTTTCCCCCAGTGAGCCTCCTTGCACGGGTGTTGTGCAAGATCAAGGAGGACGAGGAGCAGGTCCTGCTGGTAGCCCCTTATTGGCCCACCAAGACGTGGTTCTCCGAACTCATGCTCCTCGCGACAGCACCTCCTTGGCCTATTCCTCTGAGACAAGATCTGCTCTCTCAGAGACGGGGCACTCTGTGGCACCCTCGTCCCGATCTATGGAGGCTACATGTGTGGCTCCTGGACGGCACGAGGCAGGTTTGAGTTCGCTACCACCTGCGGTGGCAGCAACCATCACTTCCGCTAGAGCGTCGTCTACGAGACACCTGTATGCGTTGAAGTGGAACCTCTTCGTCAACTGGTGCTCTTCTCGCAGAGAGGACCCCAGGAGATGCTCGATCAGTGTTGTGCTTTCCTTCCTGCAGGATGGGTTGGAGCGTAGGCTGTCGCCCTCCACCCTCAAAGTTTACGTCGCGGCTATTTCCGCCTCTCATGATGCAGTTGAAGGTAAGTCCGTTGGGAAGCACGACCTGGTCATCAGGTTCCTGAGGGGAGCGAGGAGGCTAAATCCGTCTCGTCCTCCCCTCGTGCCCTCTTGGGACCTCTCGGTAGTGTTAAGTGCTCTGCAGAGGCCTCCCTTCGAGCCTTTGCAATCGGTTGAGTTTAAGTTCCTGTCTATGAAGACAGCTCTCCTGGTTGCATTGGCCTCCATCAAGAGGGTAGGGGACCTGCACGCATTCTCCGTTGACGAAGCGTGCCTAGAGTTCGGGCCGGCTTACTCTCACGTTGTTCTGAGACCCCGGCTCGGTTACGTGCCAAGGTCCCCACTACTCCCTTCCGGGATCAGGTGGTGACCTTGCAAGCGCTGCCCCTGGAGGAGGCAGACCCAGCCTTGGCACTGCTCTGTCCGGTGCGTGCACTCCGCACCTACGTTGACAGAACGCGGTGTTTCAGGACCTCAGATCAGCTCTTTGTCTGTCATGGGGGGAGCCAGAAGGGTAGGGCTCTCTCAAAACAGCGGCTGTCTCACTGGTTAGTGGACGCCATTGTTTTGTCTTACCAGCAGCAAGGTCGACCGTGCCCCCTTGGTGTGACAGCCCACTCCACTCGGAGTGTGGCTTCCTCTTGGGCTTTAGCGCGTGGCGCCTCGCTAACAGACATCTGCAGAGCTGCAGGCTGGGCGACACCCAACACCTTCGCAAGATTTTATAATTTGCGAATTGAGCCGGTTTCCTCTCACGTACTCGCCTCCGCTAGTGCTGGAACCGCTTGAGTGTCTTCGCTTGCTCGCCACTCCACTCCTCAGATTGGATAAGTGCGATATTTCCTCAGTTGTCCTTCTTTGAAGCCCTGAGTCCTCCAGCACTTATGATGCGGGCACCACTGCGCTTGCTCTGGTGCCGGCTAGGTGCCTCCGTGTGCACGGTTCCCCTTTGGTAACTGCCTCACGTGTATTATCCACTGTAAGCCTCTCTAAACATGTGTCTTCCCTTGGCAAGCCATCTGCCACCCCTGGAGCTAGTTGCCACCTGCGGTTGGCGCTCCAGTATTCTCCATATGCAGCCCCAGTGGCCATATGTGTTTTGTAAGTCCTCCCTTCGGTAGGCATCTGGTAGCATGTCCCTTCCGGGATATGTTTCCCAGTGTACCTTGGTAATTCTGTGTCAAAGTGGGACCTTTTTGTAATATTGTGTTAGAGGTCTAGACTTTCGCAGAGCACTGGAAGACAGCTGGAAGATGGCGTGATGGCATAGACCCCCATTCTCCGTCACTCCTTGACGTAACTCGGAGTGACTACGAAAGGGAACGTCTCGGTTACAGATGTAACCCTCGTTCCCTGAGTAGGGAACGGAGACGTTACGTCTCCTTGCCACTTCTGCTGTACCGCTGGGTGACGCCTGAGATCAGTCTTGGCTCCTCAGCGAAGACATACTGCGGTTGCGTCTGCTTCCTCCTTTTATACCCACATGGGTGGGCGGAGTACGCTATGCAAATTCCGCAGACCCATGGCATTTTCACGCCATTGGCTCGTTGTTAAATACTCGAAGAGGATTGGCTTTCTGTGCGAAACCCCCATTCTCCGTCACTCCTTGACGTAACGTCTCCGTTCCCTACTCAGGGAACGAGGGTTACATCTGTAACCGAGACGTTTTGAGAAGATTGGAGAAACTTAATTTTTCACCCCCCGAAAAAAAAACATAAGGGGTAACACTGTCATTTTTTTTCTGGTCAAAATTTTGAGTTTCAATATCTCAGCTCTGGAAGGGTCTAGAGCCTCAATTTTTGCACCCAGGTCCATGTCTCATGGCCCTCTATCAGAATCCAGAGTTTTGAGAAGATTGGAGAAACTTAATTTTTCACTCCCCGAAAAAAAAACATAAGGGGTAACACTGTCATTTTTTTTCTGGTCAAAATTTTGAGTTTCAATATCTCAGCTCTGGAAGGGTCTAGAGCCTCAATTTTTGCACCCAGGTCCATGTCTCGTGGCCCTCTATCAGAATCCAGAGTTTTGAGAAGATTGGAGAAACTTAATTTTTCATCCCCCGAAAAAAAAAAAACATAAGGGGTAACACTGTCATTTTTTTTCTGGTCAAAATTTTGAGTTTCAATATCTCAGCTCTGGAAGGGTCTAGAGCCTCAATTTTTGCACCCAGGTCCATGTCTCGTGGCCCTCTATCAGAATCCAGAGTTTTGAGAAGATTGGAGAAACTTAATTTTTCACCCCCCCCAAAAAAAACATAAGGGGTAACACTGTCATTTTTTTTTCTGGTCAAAATTTTGAGTTTCAATATCTCAGCTCTGGAAGGGTCTAGAGCCTCAATTTTTGCACCCAGGTCCATGTCTCGTGGCCCTCCATCAGAATCCAGAATTTTGAGAAGATTGGAGAAACTTAATTTTTCACCCCCCGAAAAAAAACATAAGGGGTAACACTGTCATTTTTTTTTTCTGGTCAAAATTTTGAGTATCAATATCTCAGCTCTGGAAGGGTCTAGAGCCTCAATTTTTGCACCCAGGTCCATGTCTAGTGGCCCTCTATCAGAATCCAGAGTTTTGAGAAGATTGGAGAAACTTAATTTTTCACCCCCCGAAAAAAAAACATAAGGGGTAACACTGTCATTTTTTTTTTCTGGTCAAAATTTTGAGTTTCAATATCTCAGCTCTGGAAGGGTCTAGAGCCTCAATTTTTGCACCCAGGTCCATGTCTCGTGGCCCTCTATCAGAATCCAGAGTTTTGAGAAGATTGGAGAAACTTAATTTTTCACCCCCCCGAAAAAAAACATAAGGGGTAATACTGTCATTTTTTTTTCTGGTCAAAATTTTGAGTTTCAATATCTCAGCTCTGGAAGGGTCTAGAGCCTCAATTTTTGCACCCAGGTCCATGTCTCGTGGCCCTCTATCAGAATCCAGAGTTTTGAGAAGATTGGAGAAACTTAATTTTTCACCCCCCCCCCCCAAAAAAAAAAAAAAAAAAAAACATAAGGGGTAACACTGTCATTTTTTTTCTGGTCAAAATTTTGAGTTTCAATATCTCAGCTCTGGAAGGGTCTAGAGCCTCAATTTTTGCACCCAGGTCCATGTCTCGTGGCCCTCTATCAGAATCCAGAGTTTTGAGAAGATTGGAGAAACTTAATTTTTCACCCCCCGAAAAAAAAACATAAGGGGTAACACTGACATTTTTTTTTCTGGTCAAAATTTTGAGTTTCAATATCTCAGCTCTGGAAGGGTCTAGAGCCTCAATTTTTGCACCCAGGTCCATGTCTCGTGGCCCTCTATCAGAATCCAGAGTTTTGAGAAGATTGGAGAAACTTAATTTTTCACCCCCCGAAAAAAAAACATAAGGGGTAACACTGTCATTTTTTTTCTGGTCAAAATTTTGAGTTTCAATATCTCAGCTCTGGAACGGTCTAGAGCCTCAATTTTTGCACCCAAGTCCATGTCTCGTGGCCCTCTATCAGAATCCAGAGTTTTGAGAAGATTGGAGAAACTTAATTTTTCACCCCCCGAAAAAAAACATAAGGGGTAACACTGTCATTTTTTTTTCTGGTCAAAATTTTGAGTTTCAATATCTCAGCTCTGGAAGGGCCTAGAGCCTCGATTTTTGCACCCAGGTCCATGTCTCGTGGCCCTCTATCAGAATCCAGAGTTTTGAGAAGATTGGAGAAACTTAATTTTTCACCCCCCCCAAAAGAACATAAGGGGTAACACTGTCTTTTCTGGTCAAAATTTTGAGTTTCAATATCTCAGCTCTGGAAGGGTCTAGAGCCTCAAATTTTGCACCCAGGTCCATGTCTCGTGGCCCTCTATCAGAATCCAGAGTTTTGAGAAGATTGGAGAAACTTAATTTTTCACCCCCCGAAAAAAACATAAGGGGTAACACTGTCATTTTTTTTCTGGTCAAAATTTTGAGTTTCAATATCTCAGCTCTGGAAGGGTCTAGAGCCTCAATTTTTGCACCCAGGTCCATGTCTCGTGGCCCTCTATCAGAATCCAGAGTTTTGAGAAGATTGGAGAAACTTAATTTTTCACCCCCCGAAAAAAAACATAAGGGCTAATACTGTCATTTTTTTTCTGGTCAAAATTTTGAGTTTCAATATCTCAGCTCTGGAAGGGTCTAGAGCCTCAATTTTTGCACCCAGGTCCATGTCTCGTGGCCCTCTATCAGAATCCAGAGTTTTGAGAAGATTGGAGAAACTTAATTTTTCACCCCCCGAAAAAAAAAACATAAGGGGTAACACTGTCTTTTCTGGTCAAAATTTTGAGTTTCAATATCTCAGCTCTGGAAGGGTCTAGAGCCTCAATTTTTGCACCCAGGTCCATGTCTCGTGGCCCTCTATCAGAATCCAGAGTTTTGAGAAGATTGGAGAAACTTAATTTTTCACCCCCCGAAAAAAAACATAAGGGGTAACACTCTCATTTTTTTTTCTGGTCAAAATTTTGAGCTTCAATATCTCAGCTCTGGAAGGGTCTAGAGCCTCAATTTTTGCACCCAGGTCCATGTCTCGTGGCCCTCTATCAGAATCCAGAGTTTTGAGAAGATTGGAGAAACTTGATTTTTCACCCCCCGAAAAAAAAAACATAAGGGGTAACACTGTCATTTTTTTTCTGGTCAAAATTTTGAGTTTCAATATCTCAGCTCTGGAACGGTCTAGAGCCTCAATTTTTGCACCCAAGTCCATGTCTCGTGGCCCTCTATCAGAATCCAGAGTTTTGAGAAGATTGGAGAAACTTAATTTTTCACCCCCCGAAAAAAAACATAAGAGGTAACACTCTCATTTTTTTTTCTGGTCAAAATTTTGAGCTTCAATATCACCGCTCTGGAAGGGTCTAGAGCCTCAATTTTTGCACCCAGGTCCATGTCTCGTGGCCCTCTATCAGAATCCAGAGTTTTGAGAAGATTGGAGAAACTTAATTTTTCACCCCCCCCTAAAAAAAAAAAACATAAGGGGTAACACTGTCATTTTTTTTCTGGTCAAAATTTTGAGTTTCAATATCTCAGCTCTGGAACGGTCTAGAGCCTCAATTTTTGCACCCAAGTCCATGTCTCGTGGCCCTCTATCAGAATCCAGAGTTTTGAGAAGATTGGAGAAACTTAATTTTTCAGCCCCCGAAAAAAAATAAGGGGTAACACTATCATTTTTTTTTTCTGGTCAAAATTTTGAGTTTCAATATCTCAGCTCTGGAAGGGCCTAGAGCCTCGATTTTTGCACCCAGGTCCATGTCTCGTGGCCCTCTATCAGAATCCAGAGTTTTGAGAAGATTGGAGAAACTTAATTTTTCACCCCCCCAAAAAAAACATAAGGGGTAACACTGTCTTTTCTGGTCAAAATTTTGAGTTTCAATATCTCAGCTCTGGAAGGGTCTAGAGCCTCAATTTTTGCACCCAGGTCCATGTCTCGTGGCCCTCTATCAGAATCCAGAGTTTTGAGAAGATTGGAGAAACTTAATTTTTCACCCCCCGAAAAAAACATAAGGGGTAACACTGTCATTTTTTTTCTGGTCAAAATTTTGAGTTTCAATATCTCAGCTCTGGAAGGGTCTAGAGCCTCAATTTTTGCACCCAGGTCCATGTCTCGTGGCCCTCTATCAGAATCCAGAGTTTTGAGAAGATTGGAGAAACTTAATTTTTCACCCCCCGAAAAAAAACATAAGGGGTAATACTGTCATTTTTTTTTTCTGGTCAAAATTTTGAGTTTCAATATCTCAGCTCTGGAAGGGTCTAGAACCTCAATTTTTGCACCCAGGTCCATGTCTCGTGGCCCTCTATCAGAATCCAGAGTTTTGAGAAGATTGGAGAAACTTAATTTTTCACCCCCCGAAAAAAAAAAAAAACATAAGGGGTAACACTGTCATTTTTTTTTTCTGGTCAAAATTTTGAGTTTCAATATCTCAGCTCTGGAAGGGTCTACAACCTCAATTTTTGCACCCAGGTCCATGTCTCGTGGCCCTCTATCAGAATCCAGAGTTTTGAGAAGATTGGAGAAACTTAATTTTTCACCCCTCGAAAAAAAACATAAGGGGTAACACTGTCATTTTTTTTTCTGGTCAAAATTTTGAGTTTCAATATCTTAGCTCTGGAAGGGTCTAGAACCTCAATTTTTGCACCCAGGTCCATGTCTCGTGGCCCTCTATCAGAATCCAGAGTTTTGAGAAGATTGGAGAAACTTAATTTTTCACCCCCCGAAAAAAAACATAAGGGGTAACACTGTCATTTTTTTTTTCTGGTCAAAATTTGAGTTTCAATATCTCAGCTCTGGAAGGGTCTAGAACCTCAATTTTTGCACCCAGGTCCATGTCTCGTGGCCCTCTATCAGAATCCAGAGTTTTGAGAAGATTGGAGAAACTTAATTTTTCACCCCCCGAAAAAAAAAACATAAGGGGTAACACTGTCATTTTTTTTTTCTGGTCAAAATTTTGAGTTTCAATATCTCAGCTCTGGAAGGGTCTAGAACCTCAATTTTTGCACCCAGGTCCATGTCTCGTGGCCCTCTATCAGAATCCAGAGTTTTGAGAAGATTGGAGAAACTTAATTTTTCACCCCCCGAAAAAAAAACATAAGGGGTAACACTGTCATTTTTTTTTTCTGGTCAAAATTTTGAGTTTCAATATGTCAGCTCTGGAAGGGTCTAGAACCTCAATTTTTGCACCCAGGTCCATGTCTCGTGGCCCTCTATCAGAATCCAGAGTTTTGAGAAGATTGGAGAAACTTATTTTTTCACCCACCGAAAAAAAACATAAGGGGTAACACTGTCATTTTTTTTTCTCGTCAAAATTTTGAGTTTCAATATCTCAGCTCTGGAAGGGTCTAGAACCTCAATTTTTGCACCCAGGTCCATGTCTCGTGGCCCTCTATCAGAATCCAGAGTTTTGAGAAGATTGGAGAAACTTAATTTTTCAACCCCCCCAAAAAAAAAACATAAGGGGTAACACTGTCATTTTTTTTCTGATCAAAATTTTGAGTTTCAATATCTCAGCTCTGGAAGGGTCTAGAACCTCAATTTTTGCACCCAGGTCCATGTCTCGTGGCCCTCTATCAGATTCCAGAGTTTTGAGAAGATTGGAGAAACTTAATTTTTCAACCCCCGAAAAAAAAACATAAGGGGTAACACTGTCATTTTTTTTTCTGGTCAAAATTTTGAGTTTCAATATCTCAGCTCTGGAAGGGTCTAGAACCTCAATTTTTGCACCCAGGTCCATGTCTCGTGGCCCTCTAACAGAATCCAGAGTTTTGAGAAGATTGGAGAAACTTATTTTTTCACCCAGCGAAAAAAAAAAACATAAGGGGTAACACTGTCATTTTTTTTCTCGTCAAAATTTTGAGTTTCAATATCTCAGCTCTGGAATGGTCTAGAACCTCAATTTTTGCACCCAGGTCCATGTCTCGTGGCCCTCTATCAGAATCCAGAGTTTTGAGAAGATTGGAGAAACTTAATTTTTCAACCCCCGAAAAAAAACATAAGGGGTAACACTGTTATTTTTTTTCTGATCAAAATTTTGAGTTTCAATATATCAGCTCTGGAAGGGTCTAGAGCCTCAATTTTTGCACCCAGGTCCATGTCTCGTGGCCCTCTATCAGAATCCAGAGTTTTGAGAAGATTGGAGAAACTTAATTTTTCACCCCCCGAAAAAAAACATAAGGGGTAACACTGTCATTTTTTTTTTTCTGGTCAAAATTTTGAGTTTCAATATCTTAGCTCTGGAAGGGTCTAGAACCTCAATTTTTGCACCCAGGTCCATGTCTCGTGGCCCTCTATCAGAATCCAGAGTTTTGAGAAGATTGGAGAAACTTAATTTTTCACCCCCCGAAAAAAAACATAAGGGGTAACACTGTCATTTTTTTTTCTGGTCAAAATTTGAGTTTCAATATCTCAGCTCTGGAAGGGTCTAGAACCTCAATTTTTGCACCCAGGTCCAAGTCTCGTGGCCCTCTATCAGAATCCAGAGTTTTGAGAAGATTGGAGAAACTTAATTTTTCAACCCCCGAAAAAAAAAAAAACATAAGGGGTAACACTGACATTTTTTTTCTGATCAAAATTTTGAGTTTCAATATTTCAGCTCTGGAAGGGTCTAGAACCTCAATTTTTGCACCCAGGTCCATGTCTCGTGGCCCTCTATCAGATTCCAGAGTTTTGAGAAGATTGGAGAAACTTAATTTTTCAACCCCCGAAAAAAAACATAAGGGGTAACACTGTCATTTTTTTTTCTGGTCAAAATTTTGAGTTTCAATATCTCAGCTCTGGAAGGGTCTAGAACCTCAATTTTTGCACCCAGGTCCATGTCTCGTGGCCCTCTATCAGAATCCAGAGTTTTGAGAAGATTGGAGAAACTTATTTTTTCACCCAGCGAAAAAAAAAAAACATAAGGGGTAACACTGTCATTTTTTTTTCTCGTCAAAATTTTGAGTTTCAATATCTCAGCTCTGGAATGGTCTAGAACCTCAATTTTTGCACCCAGGTCCATGTCTCGTGGCCCTCTATCAGAATCCAGAGTTTTGAGAAGATTGGAGAAACTTAATTTTTCAACCCCCGAAAAAAAACATAAGGGGTAACACTGTTATTTTTTTTCTGATCAAAATTTTGAGTTTCAATATATCAGCTCTGGAAGGGTCTAGAACCTCAATTTTTGCACCCAGGTCCATGTCTCGTGGCCCTCTATCAGAATCCAGAGTTTTGAGAAGATTGGAGAAACTTAATTTTTCACCCCCCGAAAAAAAACATAAGGGGTAACACTGTCATTTTTTTTTTTCTGGTCAAAATTTTGAGTTTCAATATCTTAGCTCTGGAAGGGTCTAGAACCTCAATTTTTGCACCCAGGTCCATGTCTCGTGGCCCTCTATCAGAATCCAGAGTTTTGAGAAGATTGGAGAAACTTAATTTTTCACCCCCCGAAAAAAAACATAAGGGGTAACACTGTCATTTTTTTTTCTGGTCAAAATTTGAGTTTCAATATCTCAGCTCTGGAAGGGTCTAGAACCTAGATTTTTGCACCCAGGTCCATGTCTCGTGGCCCTCTATCAGAATCCAGAGTTTTGAGAAGATTGGAGAAACTTAATTTTTCACCCCCCGAAAAAAAACATAAGGGGTAACACTGTCATTTTTTTTTTCTGGTCAAAATTTTGAGTTTCAATATCTCAGCTCTGGAAGGGTCTAGAACCTCAATTTTTGCACCCAGGTCCAGGTCTCGTGGCCCTCTATCAGAATCCAGAGTTTTGAGAAGATTGGAGAAACTTATTTTTTCACCCACCGAAAAAAAAACATAAGGGGTAACACTGTCATTTTTTTTCTGATCAAAATTTTGAGTTTCAATATATCAGCTCTGGAAGGGTCTAGAACCTCAATTTTTGCACCCAGGTCCATGTCTCGTGGCCCTCTATCAGAATCCAGAGTTTTGAGAAGATTGGAGAAACTTAATTTTTCACCCCCCGAAAAAAAACATAAGGGGTAACACTGTCATTTTTTTTTTCTGGTCAAAATTTGAGTTTCAATATCTCAGCTCTGGAAGGGTCTAGAACCTCAATTTTTGCACCCAGGTCCATGTCTCGTGGCCCTCTATCAGAATCCAGAGTTTTGAGAAGATTGGAGAAACTTAATTTTTCACCCCCCGAAAAAAAACACATAAGGGGTAACAATGTCATTTTTTTTTCTGGTCAAAATTTTGAGTTTCAATATCTCAGCTCTGGAAGGGTCTAGAGCCTCAATTTTTGCACCCAGGTCCATGTCTCGTGGCCCTCTATCAGATTCCAGAGTTTTGAGAAGATTGGAGAAACTTAATTTTTCAACCCCCGAAAAAAAAACATAAGGGGTAACACTGTCATTTTTTTTTCTGGTCAAAATTTTGAGTTTCAATATCTCAGCTCTGGAAGGGTCTAGAACCTCAATTTTTGCACCCAGGTCCATGTCTCGTGGCCCTCTAACAGAATCCAGAGTTTTGAGAAGATTGGAGAAACTTATTTTTTCACCCAGCGAAAAAAAAAAACATAAGGGGTAACACTGTCATTTTTTTTTCTCGTCAAAATTTTGAGTTTCAATATCTCAGCTCTGGAATGGTCTAGAACCTCAATTTTTGCACCCAGGTCCATGTCTCGTGGCCCTCTATCAGAATCCAGAGTTTTGAGAAGATTGGAGAAACTTAATTTTTCAACCCCCGAAAAAAAACATAAGGGGTAACACTGTTATTTTTTTTCTGATCAAAATTTTGAGTTTCAATATATCAGCTCTGGAAGGGTCTAGAACCTCAATTTTTGCACCCAGGTCCATGTCTCGTGGCCCTCTATCAGAATCCAGAGTTTTGAGAAGATTGGAGAAACTTAATTTTTCACCCCCCGAAAAAAAACATAAGGGGTAACACTGTCATTTTTTTTTTTTTCTGGTCAAAATTTTGAGTTTCAATATCTTAGCTCTGGAAGGGTCTAGAACCTCAATTTTTGCACCCAGGTCCATGTCTCGTGGCCCTCTATCAGAATCCAGAGTTTTGAGAAGATTGGAGAAACTTAATTTTTCACCCCCCGAAAAAAAACATAAGGGGTAACACTGTCATTTTTTTTTCTGGTCAAAATTTGAGTTTCAATATCTCAGCTCTGGAAGGGTCTAGAACCTCAATTTTTGCACCCAGGTCCAAGTCTCGTGGCCCTCTATCAGAATCCAGAGTTTTGAGAAGATTGGAGAAACTTAATTTTTCAACCCCCGAAAAAAAAAAAACATAAGGGGTAACACTGACATTTTTTTTCTGATCAAAATTTTGAGTTTCAATATTTCAGCTCTGGAAGGGTCTAGAACCTCAATTTTTGCACCCAGGTCCATGTCTCGTGGCCCTCTATCAGATTCCAGAGTTTTGAGAAGATTGGAGAAACTTAATTTTTCAACCCCCGAAAAAAAACATAAGGGGTAACACTGTCATTTTTTTTTCTGGTCAAAATTTTGAGTTTCAATATCTCAGCTCTGGAAGGGTCTAGAACCTCAATTTTTGCACCCAGGTCCATGTCTCGTGGCCCTCTATCAGAATCCAGAGTTTTGAGAAGATTGGAGAAACTTATTTTTTCACCCAGCGAAAAAAAAAAACATAAGGGGTAACACTGTCATTTTTTTTTCTCGTCAAAATTTTGAGTTTCAATATCTCAGCTCTGGAATGGTCTAGAACCTCAATTTTTGCACCCAGGTCCATGTCTCGTGGCCCTCTATCAGAATCCAGAGTTTTGAGAAGATTGGAGAAACTTAATTTTTCAACCCCCGAAAAAAAACATAAGGGGTAACACTGTTATTTTTTTTCTGATCAAAATTTTGAGTTTCAATATATCAGCTCTGGAAGGGTCTAGAACCTCAATTTTTGCACCCAGGTCCATGTCTCGTGGCCCTCTATCAGAATCCAGAGTTTTGAGAAGATTGGAGAAACTTAATTTTTCACCCCCCGAAAAAAAACATAAGGGGTAACACTGTCATTTTTTTTTTCTGGTCAAAATTTTGAGTTTCAATATCTTAGCTCTGGAAGGGTCTAGAACCTCAATTTTTGCACCCAGGTCCATGTCTCGTGGCCCTCTATCAGAATCCAGAGTTTTGAGAAGATTGGAGAAACTTAATTTTTCACCCCCCGAAAAAAAACATAAGGGGTAACACTGTCATTTTTTTTTCTGGTCAAAATTTGAGTTTCAATATCTCAGCTCTGGAAGGGTCTAGAACCTAGATTTTTGCACCCAGGTCCATGTCTCGTGGCCCTCTATCAGAATCCAGAGTTTTGAGAAGATTGGAGAAACTTAATTTTTCACCCCCCGAAAAAAAACATAAGGGGTAACACTGTCATTTTTTTTTTCTGGTCAAAATTTTGAGTTTCAATATCTCAGCTCTGGAAGGGTCTAGAACCTCAATTTTTGCACCCAGGTCCATGTCTCGTGGCCCTCTATCAGAATCCAGAGTTTTGAGAAGATTGGAGAAACTTATTTTTTCACCCACCGAAAAAAAAACATAAGGGGTAACACTGTCATTTTTTTTTTCTGGTCAAAATTTGAGTTTCAATATCTCAGCTCTGGAAGGGTCTAGAACCTCAATTTTTGCACCCAGGTCCATGTCTCGTGGCCCTCTATCAGAATCCAGAGTTTTGAGAAGATTGGAGAAACTTAATTTTTCACCCCCCGAAAAAAAACACATAAGGGGTAACAATGTCATTTTTTTTTCTGGTCAAAATTTTGAGTTTCAATATCTCAGCTCTGGAAGGGTCTAGAGCCTCAATTTTTGCACCCAGGTCCATGTCTCGTGACCCTCTATCAGAATCCAGAGTTTCAAGAAGATCGGAGGGGGTCAATATTTCGGCCAAAAACGACAGTGTTACCCCTTATGTTTTTTTTTTTCAGGTCAAAACTTTGACATCCGATATCTCGGCTCTGGAAGGGTCTAGAGCCTCCATTTTTGCGCGCTGGTCGAAGTCTCGTGGCCCTCTATCAGAATCCAGAGTTTCAAGAAGATCGGAGGGGGTCAAAATTTCGGCCAAAAACGACAGTGTTACCCCTTATGTTTTTTTTTCGGGTCAAAACTTTGACATCCGATGTCTCGGCTCTGGAAGGGTCTAGAGCCTCCATTTTTGCGCGCTGGTCGAAGTCTCGTGGCCCTCTGTCAGAATCCAGAGTTTCAAGAAGATCGGAGGGGGTCAAAATTTCGGCCAAAAACGACAGTGTTACCCCTTATGTTTTTTTTTTCAGGTCAAAACTTTGACATCCAATATCTCGGCTCTGGAAGGGTCTAGAGCCTCCATTTTTGCGCGCTGGTCGAAGTCTCGTGGCCCTCTGTCAGAATCCAGAGTTTCAAGAAGATCGGAGGGGGTCAAAATTTCGGCCAAAAACAACAGTGTTACCCCTTATGTTTTTTTTTCAGGTCAAAACTTTGACATCCGATATCTCGGCTCTGGAAGGGTCTAGAGCCTCCATTTTTGCGCGCTGGTCGAAGTCTCGTGGCCCTCTGTCAGAATCCAGAGTTTCAAGAAGATCGGAGGGGGTCAAAATTTCGGCGAAAAACGACAGTGTTACCCCTTATGGTTTTTTTTCGGGTCAAAACTTTGACATCCGATATCTCGGCTCTGGAAGGGTCTAGAGCCTCCATTTTTGCACCCAGGTCCATGTCTCGTGGCCCTCTATCAGATTCCAGAGTTTTGAGAAGATTGGAGAAACTTAATTTTTCAACCCCCGAAAAAAAAACATAAGGGGTAACACTGTCATTTTTTTTTCTGGTCAAAATTTTGAGTTTCAATATCTCAGCTCTGGAAGGGTCTAGAACCTCAATTTTTGCACCCAGGTCCATGTCTCGTGGCCCTCTATCAGAATCCAGAGTTTTGAGAAGATTGGAGAAACTTATTTTTTCACCCACCGAAAAAAAAACATAAGGGGTAACACTGTCATTTTTTTTTTCTCGTCAAAATTTTGAGTTTCAATATCTCAGCTCTGGAAGGGTCTAGAACCTCAATTTTTGCACCCAGGTCCATGTCTCGTGGCCCTCTATCAGAATCCAGAGTTTTGAGAAGATTGGAGAAACTTAATTTTTCAACCCCCCCCCCCAAAAAAACATAAGGGGTAACACTGTCATTTTTTTTCTGATCAAAATTTTGAGTTTCAATATCTCAGCTCTGGAAGGGTCTAGAACCTCAATTTTTGCACCCAGGTCCATGTCTCGTGGCCCTCTATCAGATTCCAGAGTTTTGAGAAGATTGGAGAAACTTAATTTTTCATCCCCCGAAAAAAAAACATAAGGGGTAACACTGTCATTTTTTTTTTCTGGTCAAAATTTTGAGTTTCAATATCTCAGCTCTGGAAGGGTCTAGAACCTCAATTTTTGCACCCAGGTCCATGTCTCGTGGCCCTCTAACAGAATCCAGAGTTTTGAGAAGATTGGAGAAACTTATTTTTTCACCCAGCGAAAAAAACAAAACATAAGGGGTAACACTGTCATTTTTTTTTCTCGTCAAAATTTTGAGTTTCAATATCTCAGCTCTGGAATGGTCTAGAACCTCAATTTTTGCACCCAGGTCCATGTCTCGTGGCCCTCTATCAGAATCCAGAGTTTTGAGAAGATTGGAGAAACTTAATTTTTCAACCCCCGAAAAAAAACATAAGGGGTAACACTGTTATTTTTTTTCTGATCAAAATTTTGAGTTTCAATATATCAGCTCTGGAAGGGTCTAGAACCTCAATTTTTGCACCCAGGTCCATGTCTCGTGGCCCTCTATCAGAATCCAGAGTTTTGAGAAGATTGGAGAAACTTAATTTTTCACCCCCCGAAAAAAAACATAAGGGGTAACACTGTCATTTTTTTTTTTTCTGGTCAAAATTTTGAGTTTCAATATCTTAGCTCTGGAAGGGTCTAGAACCTCAATTTTTGCACCCAGGTCCATGTCTCGTGGCCCTCTATCAGAATCCAGAGTTTTGAGAAGATTGGAGAAACTTAATTTTTCACCCCCCGAAAAAAAACATAAGGGGTAACACTGTCATTTTTTTTTTCTGGTCAAAATTTGAGTTTCAATATCTCAGCTCTGGAAGGGTCTAGAACCTCAATTTTTGCACCCAGGTCCAAGTCTCGTGGCCCTCTATCAGAATCCAGAGTTTTGAGAAGATTGGAGAAACTTAATTTTTCAACCCCCCAAAAAAAAAAACATAAGGGGTAACACTGTCATTTTTTTTCTGATCAAAATTTTGAGTTTCAATATCTCAGCTCTGGAAGGGTCTAGAACCTCAATTTTTGCACCCAGGTCCATGTCTCGTGGCCCTCTATCAGATTCCAGAGTTTTGAGAAGATTGGAGAAACTTAATTTTTCAACCCCCGAAAAAAAACATAAGGGGTAACACTGTCATTTTTTTTTCTGGTCAAAATTTTGAGTTTCAATATCTCAGCTCTGGAAGGGTCTAGAACCTCAATTTTTGCACCCAGGTCCATGTCTCGTGGCCCTCTATCAGAATCCAGAGTTTTGAGAAGATTGGAGAAACTTATTTTTTCACCCAGCGAAAAAAAAAAACATAAGGGGTAACACTGTCATTTTTTTTTCTCGTCAAAATTTTGAGTTTCAATATCTCAGCTCTGGAATGGTCTAGAACCTCAATTTTTGCACCCAGGTCCATGTCTCGTGGCCCTCTATCAGAATCCAGAGTTTTGAGAAGATTGGAGAAACTTAATTTTTCAACCCCCGAAAAAAAACATAAGGGGTAACACTGTTATTTTTTTTCTGATCAAAATTTTGAGTTTCAATATATCAGCTCTGGAAGGGTCTAGAACCTCAATTTTTGCACCCAGGTCCATGTCTCGTGGCCCTCTATCAGAATCCAGAGTTTTGAGAAGATTGGAGAAACTTAATTTTTCACCCCCCGAAAAAAAACATAAGGGGTAACACTGTCATTTTTTTTTTCTGGTCAAAATTTTGAGTTTCAATATCTTAGCTCTGGAAGGGTCTAGAACCTCAATTTTTGCACCCAGGTCCATGTCTCGTGGCCCTCTATCAGAATCCAGAGTTTTGAGAAGATTGGAGAAACTTAATTTTTCACCCCCCGAAAAAAAACATAAGGGGTAACACTGTCATTTTTTTTTCTGGTCAAAATTTGAGTTTCAATATCTCAGCTCTGGAAGGGTCTAGAACCTAGATTTTTGCACCCAGGTCCATGTCTCGTGGCCCTCTATCAGAATCCAGAGTTTTGAGAAGATTGGAGAAACTTAATTTTTCACCCCCCGAAAAAAAACATAAGGGGTAACACTGTCATTTTTTTTCTGGTCAAAATTTTGAGTTTCAATATCTCAGCTCTGGAAGGGTCTAGAACCTCAATTTTTGCACCCAGGTCCAGGTCTCGTGGCCCTCTATCAGAATCCAGAGTTTTGAGAAGATTGGAGAAACTTATTTTTTCACCCACCGAAAAAAAAACATAAGGGGTAACACTGTCATTTTTTTTCTGATCAAAATTTTGAGTTTCAATATATCAGCTCTGGAAGGGTCTAGAACCTCAATTTTTGCACCCAGGTCCATGTCTCGTGGCCCTCTATCAGAATCCAGAGTTTTGAGAAGATTGGAGAAACTTAATTTTTCACCCCCCGAAAAAAAACACATAAGGGGTAACAATGTCATTTTTTTTTCTGGTCAAAATTTTGAGTTTCAATATCTCAGCTCTGGAAGGGTCTAGAGCCTCAATTTTTGCACCCAGGTCCATGTCTCGTGACCCTCTATCAGAATCCAGAGTTTCAAGAAGATCGGAGGGGGTCAATATTTCGGCCAAAAACGACAGTGTTACCCCTTATGTTTTTTTTTTTTCAGGTCAAAACTTTGACATCCGATATCTCGGCTCTGGAAGGGTCTAGAGCCTCCATTTTTGCGCGCTGGTCGAAGTCTCGTGGCCCTCTATCAGAATCCAGAGTTTCAAGAAGATCGGAGGGGGTCAAAATTTCGGCCAAAAACGACAGTGTTACCCCTTATGTTTTTTTTTCGGGTCAAAACTTTGACATCCGATGTCTCGGCTCTGGAAGGGTCTAGAGCCTCCATTTTTGCGCGCTGGTCGAAGTCTCGTGGCCCTCTGTCAGAATCCAGAGTTTCAAGAAGATCGGAGGGGGTCAAAATTTCGGCCAAAAACGACAGTGTTACCCCTTATGTTTTTTTTTTCAGGTCAAAACTTTGACATCCAATATCTCGGCTCTGGAAGGGTCTAGAGCCTCCATTTTTGCGCGCTGGTCGAAGTCTCGTGGCCCTCTGTCAGAATCCAGAGTTTCAAGAAGATCGGAGGGGGTCAAAATTTCGGCCAAAAACAACAGTGTTACCCCTTATGTTTTTTTTTCAGGTCAAAACTTTGACATCCGATATCTCGGCTCTGGAAGGGTCTAGAGCCTCCATTTTTGCGCGCTGGTCGAAGTCTCGTGGCCCTCTGTCAGAATCCAGAGTTTCAAGAAGATCGGAGGGGGTCAAAATTTCGGCGAAAAACGACAGTGTTACCCCTTATGTTTTTTTTTCGGGTCAAAACTTTGACATCCGATATCTCGGCTCTGGAAGGGTCTAGAGCCTCCATTTTTGCGCGCTGGTCGAAGTCTTGTGGCCCTCTGTCAGAATCCAGAGTTTCAAGAAGATCAGAGGGGGTCAAAATTTCGGCCAAAAACGACAGTGTTACCCCTTATGTTTTTTTTTCGGGTCAAAACTTTGACATCCGATATCTCGGCTCTGGAAGGGTCTAGAGCCTCCATTTTTGCGCGCTGGTCGAAGTCTCGTGGCCCTCTGTCAGAATCCAGAGTTTCAAGAAGATCGGAGGGGGTCAAAATTTTGGCCAAAAACGACAGTGTTACCCCTTATGTTTTTTTTTCGGGGGGGTGAAAAATTAAGTTTCTCCAATCTTCTCAAAACTCTGGATTCTGATAGAGGGCCACAAGACATCGACCTGGGTGCAAAAAATGAGGCTCTAGACCCTTCCAGAGCTGAGATATTGAAACCCAAAATTTTGACCAGAAAAAAAAAATGACAGTTTTACCCCTTATGTTTTTTTTCGGGGGGTGAAAAATTAAGTTTCTCCAATCTTCTCAAAACTCTGGATTCTGATAGAGGGCCACGAGACATGCACCTGGGTGCAAAAATTGAGGCTCTAGACCCTTCCAGAGCTGAGATATTGAAACTCAAAAATTTGACCAGAAAAAAAAATGACAGTGTTACCCCTTATGTTTTTTTTTCGGGGGGTGAAAAATTAAGTTTCTCCAATCTTCTCAAAACTCTGGATTCTGATAGAGGGCCACAAGACATCGACCTGGGTGCAAAAATTGAGGCTCTAGACCCTTCCAGAGCTGAGATATTGAAACCCAAAATTTTGACCAGAAAAAAAAATGACAGTGTTACCCCTTATGTTTTTTTTTCAGGTCAAAACTTTGACATCCGATATCTCGGCTCTGGAAGGGTCTAGAGCCTCCATTTTTGCGCGCTGGTCGAAGTCTCGTGGCCCTCTGTCAGAATCCAGAGTTTCGAGAAGATCGGAGGGGGTCAAAATTTCGGCCAAAAACGACAGTGTTACCCCTTATGTTTTTTTTTCAGGTCAAAACTTTGACATCCGATATCTCGGCTCTGGAAGGGTCTAGAGCCTCCATTTTTGCGCGCTGGTCGAAGTCTCGTGGCCCTCTGTCAGGATCCAGAGTTTCGAGAAGATCGGAGGGGGTCAAAATTTCGGCCAAAAACGACAGTGTTACCCCTTATGTTTTTTTTTCAGGTCAAAACTTTGACATCCGATATCTCGGCTCTGGAAGGGTCTAGAGCCTCCATTTTCGCGCGCTGGTCGAAGTCTCGTGGCCCTCTGTCAGAATCCAGAGTTTCAAGAAGATCGGAGGGGTCAAAATTTCGGCCAAAAACGACAGTTATACCCCTTATGTTTTTTTTTTCAGGTCAAAACTTTGACATCCGATATCTCGGCTCTGGAAGGGTCTAGAGCCTCCATTTTTGCGCGCTGGTCGAAGTCTCGTGGCCCTCTGTCAGAATCCAGAGTTTTGAGAAGATTGGAGAAACTTAATTTTTCACCCCCCGAAAAAAAACACATAAGGGGTAACAATGTCATTTTTTTTTCTGGTCAAAATTTTGAGTTTCAATATCTCAGCTCTGGAAGGGTCTAGAGCCTCAATTTTTGCACCCAGGTCCATGTCTCGTGACCCTCTATCAGAATCCAGAGTTTCAAGAAGATCGGAGGGGGTCAATATTTCGGCCAAAAACGACAGTGTTACCCCTTATGTTTTTTTTTTCAGGTCAAAACTTTGACATCCGATATCTCGGCTCTGGAAGGGTCTAGAGCCTCCATTTTTGCGCGCTGGTCGAAGTCTCGTGGCCCTCTATCAGAATCCAGAGTTTCAAGAAGATCGGAGGGGGTCAAAATTTCGGCCAAAAACGACAGTGTTACCCCTTATGTTTTTTTTTTCGGGTCAAAACTTTGACATCCGATGTCTCGGCTCTGGAAGGGTCTAGAGCCTCCATTTTTGCGCGCTGGTCGAAGTCTCGTGGCCCTCTGTCAGAATCCAGAGTTTCAAGAAGATCGGAGGGGGTCAAAATTTCGGCCAAAAACGACAGTGTTACCCCTTATGTTTTTTTTTTCAGGTCAAAACTTTGACATCCAATATCTCGGCTCTGGAAGGGTCTAGAGCCTCCATTTTTGCGCGCTGGTCGAAGTCTCGTGGCCCTCTGTCAGAATCCAGAGTTTCAAGAAGATCGGAGGGGGTCAAAATTTCGGCCAAAAACAACAGTGTTACCCCTTATGTTTTTTTTTCAGGTCAAAACTTTGACATCCGATATCTCGGCTCTGGAAGGGTCTAGAGCCTCCATTTTTGCGCGCTGGTCGAAGTCTCGTGGCCCTCTGTCAGAATCCAGAGTTTCAAGAAGATCGGAGGGGGTCAAAATTTCGGCGAAAAACGACAGTGTTACCCCTTATGTTTTTTTTTCGGGTCAAAACTTTGACATCCGATATCTCGGCTCTGGAAGGGTCTAGAGCCTCCATTTTTGCGCGCTGGTCGAAGTCTTGTGGCCCTCTGTCAGAATCCAGAGTTTCAAGAAGATCGGAGGGGGTCAAAATTTCGGCCAAAAACGACAGTGTTACCCCTTATGTTTTTTTTTCGGGTCAAAACTTTGACATCCGATATCTCGGCTCTGGAAGGGTCTAGAGCCTCCATTTTTGCGCGCTGGTCGAAGTCTCGTGGCCCTCTGTCAGAATCCAGAGTTTCAAGAAGATCGGAGGGGGTCAAAATTTTGGCCAAAAACGACAGTGTTACCCCTTATGTTTTTTTTCGGGGGGGGTGAAAAATTAAGTTTCTCCAATCTTCTCAAAACTCTGGATTCTGATAGAGGGCCACAAGACATCGACCTGGGTGCAAAAAATGAGGCTCTAGACCCTTCCAGAGCTGAGATATTGAAACCCAAAATTTTGACCAGAAAAAAAAATGACAGTGTTACCCCTTATGTTTTTTTTCGGGGGGTGAAAAATTAAGTTTCTCCAATCTTCTCAAAACTCTGGATTCTGATAGAGGGCCACGAGACATGCACCTGGGTGCAAAAATTGAGGCTCTAGACCCTTCCAGAGCTGAGATATTGAAACTCAAAAATTTGACCAGAAAAAAAATATGACAGTGTTACCCCTTATGTTTTTTTTTTCGGGGGGTGAAAAATTAAGTTTCTCCAATCTTCTCAAAACTCTGGAATCTGATAGAGGGCCACAAGACATCGACCTGGGTGCAAAAATTGAGGCTCTAGACCCTTCCAGAGCTGAGATATTGAAACCCAAAATTTTGACCAGAAAAAAAAAAATGACAGTGTTACCCCTTATGTCTTTTTTTCAGGTCAAAACTTTGACATCCGATATCTCGGCTCTGGAAGGGTCTAGAGCCTCCATTTTTGCGCGCTGGTCGAAGTCTCGTGGCCCTCTGTCAGAATCCAGAGTTTCGAGAAGATCGGAGGGGGTCAAAATTTCGGCCAAAAACGACAGTGTTACCCCTTATGTTTTTTTTTCAGGTCAAAACTTTGACATCCGATATCTCGGCTCTGGAAGGGTCTAGAGCCTCCATTTTTGCGCGCTGGTCGAAGTCTCGTGGCCCTCTGTCAGGATCCAGAGTTTCGAGAAGATCGGAGGGGGTCAAAATTTCGGCCAAAAACGACAGTGTTACCCCTTATGTTTTTTTTTCAGGTCAAAACTTTGACATCCGATATCTCGGCTCTGGAAGGGTCTAGAGCCTCCATTTTCGCGCGCTGGTCGAACTCTCGTGGCCCTCTGTCAGAATCCAGAGTGTCAAGAAGATCGGAGGGGTCAAAATTTCGGCCAAAAACGACAGTTATACCCCTTATGTTTTTTTTTTCAGGTCAAAACTTTGACATCCGATATCTCGGCTCTGGAAGGGTCTAGAGCCTCCATTTTTGCGCGCTGGTTGAAGTCTCGTGGCCCTCTGTCAGAATCCAGAGTTTCGAGAAGATCGGAGGGGGTCAAAATTTCGGCCAAAAACGACAGTGTTACCCCTTATGTTTTTTTTCAGGTCAAAACTTTGACATCCGATATCTCGGCTCTGGAAGGGTCTAGAGCCTCCATTTTTGCGCGCTGGTCGAAGTCTCGTGGCCCTCTGTCAGAATCCAGAGTTTCGAGAAGATCGGAGGGGGTCAAAATTTCGGCCAAAAACGACAGTGTTACCCCTTATGTTTTTTTTTCAGGTCAAAACTTTGACATCCGATATCTCGGCTCTGGAAGGGTGTAGAGCCTCCATTTTTGCGCGCTGGTCGAAGTCTCGTGGCCCTCTGTCAGAATCCAGAGTTTCAAGAAGATCGGAGGGGGTCAAAATTTCGGCCAAAAACGACAGTGTTACCCCTTATGTTTTTTTTTCAGGTCAAAACTTTGACATCCGATATCTCGGCTCTGGAAGGGTCTAGAGCCTCGATTTTTGCGCGCTGGTCGAAGTCTCGTGGCCCTCTGTCAGAATCCAGAGTTTCAAGAAGATCGGAGGAGGTCAAAATTTCGGCCAAAAACGACAGTGTTACCCCTTATGTTTTTTTTTTCGGGTCAAAACTTTGACGTCCGATATCTCGGCTCTGGAAGGGTCTAGAGCCTCCATTTTTGCGCGCTGGTCGAAGTCTCGTGGCCCTCTGTCAGAATCCAGAGTTTCAAGAAGATCGGAGGGGGTCAAAATTTTGGCCAAAAACGACAGTGTTACCCCTTATGTTTTTTTTTTTCAGGTCAAAACTTTGACATCCGATATCTCGGCTCTGGAAGGGTCTAGAGCCTCCATTTTTGCGCGCTGGTCGAAGTCTCGTGGCCCTCTGTCAGAATCCAGAGTTTCAAGAAGATCGGAGGGGGTCAAAATTTTGGCCAAAAACGACAGTGTTACCCCTTATGTTTTTTTTTCGGGTCAAAACTTTGACATCCGATATCTCGGCTCTGGAAGGGTCTAGAGCCTCCATTTTTGCGCGCTGGTCGAAGTCTCGTGGCCCTCTGTCAGAATCCAGAGTTTCAAGAAGATCGGAGGGGGTCAAAATTTCGGCCAAAAACGACAGTGTTACCCCTTATGTTTTTTTTTTTCAGGTCAAAACTTTGACATCCGATATCTCGGCTCTGGAAGGGTCTAGAGCCTCCATTTTTGCGCGCTGGTCGAAGTCTCGTGGCCCTCTGTCAGAATCCAGAGTTTCGAGAAGATCGGAGGGGGTCAAAATTTCGGCCAAAAACGACAGTGTTACCCCTTATGTTTTTTTTCAGGTCAAAACTTTGACATCCGATATCTCGGCTCTGGAAGGGTCTAGAGCCTCCATTTTTGCGCGCTGGTCGAAGTCTCGTGGCCCTCTGTCAGAATCCAGAGTTTCGAGAAGATCGGAGGGGGTCAAAATTTCGGCCAAAAACGACAGTGTTACCCCTTATGTTTTTTTTTCAGGTCAAAACTTTGACATCCGATATCTCGGCTCTGGAAGGGTGTAGAGCCTCCATTTTTGCGCGCTGGTCGAAGTCTCGTGGCCCTCTGTCAGAATCCAGAGTTTCAAGAAGATCGGAGGGGGTCAAAATTTCGGCCAAAAACGACAGTGTTACCCCTTATGTTTTTTTTTTCAGGTCAAAACTTTGACATCTGATATCTTGGCTCTGGAAGGGTCTAGAGCCTCCATTTTTGCGCGCTGGTCGAAGTCTCGTGGCCCTCTGTCAGAATCCAGAGTTTCAAGAAGATCGGAGGAGGTCAAAATTTCGGCCAAAAACGACAGTGTTACCCCTTATGTTTTTTTTTCGGGTCAAAACTTTGACGTCCGATATCTCGGCTCTGGAAGGGTCTAGAGCCTCCATTTTTGCGCGCTGGTCGAAGTCTAGTGGCCCTCTGTCAGAATCCAGAGTTTCAAGAAGATCGGAGGGGGTCAAAATTTTGGCCAAAAACGACAGTGTTACCCCTTATGTTTTTTTTTTTCAGGTCAAAACTTTGACATCCGATATCTCGGCTCTGGAAGGGTCTAGAGCCTCCATTTTTGCGCGCTGGTCAAAGTCTCGTGGCCCTCTGTCAGAATCCAGAGTTTCAAGAAGATCGGAGGGGGTCAAAATTTTGGCCAAAAACGACAGTGTTACCCCTTATGTTTTTTTTTCAGGTCAAAACTTTGACATCCAATATCTCGGCTCTGGAAGGGTCTAGAGCCTCCATTTTTGCGCGCTGGTCGAAGTCTCGTGGCCCTCTGTCAGAATCCAGAGTTTCAAGAAGATCGGAGGGGGTCAAAATTTCGGCCAAAAACAACAGTGTTACCCCTTATGTTTTTTTTTCAGGTCAAAACTTTGACATCCGATATCTCGGCTCTGGAAGGGTCTAGAGCCTCCATTTTTGCGCGCTGGTCGAAGTCTCGTGGCCCTCTGTCAGAATCCAGAGTTTCAAGAAGATCGGAGGGGGTCAAAATTTCGGCGAAAAACGACAGTGTTACCCCTTATGTTTTTTTTTCGGGTCAAAACTTTGACATCCGATATCTCGGCTCTGGAAGGGTCTAGAGCCTCCATTTTTGCGCGCTGGTCGAAGTCTTGTGGCCCTCTGTCAGAATCCAGAGTTTCAAGAAGATCGGAGGGGGTCAAAATTTCGGCCAAAAACGACAGTGTTACCCCTTATGTTTTTTTTTCGGGTCAAAACTTTGACATCCGATATCTCGGCTCTGGAAGGGTCTAGAGCCTCCATTTTTGCGCGCTGGTCGAAGTCTCGTGGCCCTCTGTCAGAATCCAGAGTTTCAAGAAGATCGGAGGGGGTCAAAATTTTGGCCAAAAACGACAGTGTTACCCCTTATGTTTTTTTTTCGGGGGGGTGAAAAATTAAGTTTCTCCAATCTTCTCAAAACTCTGGATTCTGATAGAGGGCCACAAGACATCGACCTGGGTGCAAAAAATGAGGCTCTAGACCCTTCCAGAGCTGAGATATTGAAACCCAAAATTTTGACCAGAAAAAAAAATAATGACAGTGTTACCCCTTATGTTTTTTTTCGGGGGGTGAAAAATTAAGTTTCTCCAATCTTCTCAAAACTCTGGATTCTGATAGAGGGCCACGAGACATGCACCTGGGTGCAAAAATTGAGGCTCTAGACCCTTCCAGAGCTGAGATATTGAAACTCAAAAATTTGACCAGAAAAAAAATGACAGTGTTACCCCTTATGTTTTTTTTTCGGGGGGTGAAAAATTAAGTTTCTCCAATCTTCTCAAAACTCTGGATTCTGATAGAGGGCCACAAGACATCGACCTGGGTGCAAAAATTGAGGCTCTAGACCCTTCCAGAGCTGAGATATTGAAACCCAAAATTTTGACCAGAAAAAAAAATGACAGTGTTACCCCTTATGTTTTTTTTTCAGGTCAAAACTTTGACATCCGATATCTCGGCTCTGGAAGGGTCTAGAGCCTCCATTTTTGCGCGCTGGTCGAAGTCTCGTGGCCCTCTGTCAGAATCCAGAGTTTCGAGAAGATCGGAGGGGGTCAAAATTTCGGCCAAAAACGACAGTGTTACCCCTTATGTTTTTTTTTCAGGTCAAAACTTTGACATCCGATATCTCGGCTCTGGAAGGGTCTAGAGCCTCCATTTTTGCGCGCTGGTCGAAGTCTCGTGGCCCTCTGTCAGGATCCAGAGTTTCGAGAAGATCGGAGGGGGTCAAAATTTCGGCCAAAAACGACAGTGTTACCCCTTATGTTTTTTTTTCAGGTCAAAACTTTGACATCCGATATCTCGGCTCTGGAAGGGTCTAGAGCCTCCATTTTCGCGCGCTGGTCGAAGTCTCGTGGCCCTCTGTCAGAATCCAGAGTTTCAAGAAGATCGGAGGGGTCAAAATTTCGGCCAAAAACGACAGTTATACCCCTTATGTTTTTTTTTTCAGGTCAAAACTTTGACATCCGATATCTCGGCTCTGGAAGGGTCTAGAGCCTCCATTTTTGCGCGCTGGTCGAAGTCTCGTGGCCCTCTGTCAGAATCCAGAGTTTTGAGAAGATTGGAGAAACTTA
Source organism: Cyprinella venusta (assembly GCA_038021265.1). Lineage (NCBI taxonomy): Eukaryota > Metazoa > Chordata > Actinopteri > Cypriniformes > Leuciscidae > Cyprinella > Cyprinella venusta. The sequence goes on from CM075867.1 coordinate 20,824,952, forward strand.
ATTTTTCACCCCCCGAAAAAAAACACATAAGGGGTAACAATGTCATTTTTTTTTCTGGTCAAAATTTTGAGTTTCAATATCTCAGCTCTGGAAGGGTCTAGAGCCTCAATTTTTGCACCCAGGTCCATGTCTCGTGACCCTCTATCAGAATCCAGAGTTTCAAGAAGATCGGAGGGGGTCAATATTTCGGCCAAAAACGACAGTGTTACCCCTTATGTTTTTTTTTTTCAGGTCAAAACTTTGACATCCGATATCTCGGCTCTGGAAGGGTCTAGAGCCTCCATTTTTGCGCGCTGGTCGAAGTCTCGTGGCCCTCTATCAGAATCCAGAGTTTCAAGAAGATCGGAGGGGGTCAAAATTTCGGCCAAAAACGACAGTGTTACCCCTTATGTTTTTTTTTTTCGGGTCAAAACTTTGACATCCGATGTCTCGGCTCTGGAAGGGTCTAGAGCCTCCATTTTTGCGCGCTGGTCGAAGTCTCGTGGCCCTCTGTCAGAATCCAGAGTTTCAAGAAGATCGGAGGGGGTCAAAATTTCGGCCAAAAACAACAGTGTTACCCCTTATGTTTTTTTTTCAGGTCAAAACTTTGACATCCGATATCTCGGCTCTGGAAGGGTCTAGAGCCTCCATTTTTGCGCGCTGGTCGAAGTCTCGTGGCCCTCTGTCAGAATCCAGAGTTTCAAGAAGATCGGAGGGGGTCAAAATTTCGGCGAAAAACGACAGTGTTACCCCTTATGTTTTTTTTTCGGGTCAAAACTTTGACATCCGATATCTCGGCTCTGGAAGGGTCTAGAGCCTCCATTTTTGCGCGCTGGTCGAAGTCTTGTGGCCCTCTGTCAGAATCCAGAGTTTCAAGAAGATCGGAGGGGGTCAAAATTTCGGCCAAAAACGACAGTGTTACCCCTTATGTTTTTTTTTCGGGTCAAAACTTTGACATCCGATATCTCGGCTCTGGAAGGGTCTAGAGCCTCCATTTTTGCGCGCTGGTCGAAGTCTCGTGGCCCTCTGTCAGAATCCAGAGTTTCAAGAAGATCGGAGGGGGTCAAAATTTTGGCCAAAAACGACAGTGTTACCCCTTATGTTTTTTTTCGGGGGGGGTGAAAAATTAAGTTTCTCCAATCTTCTCAAAACTCTGGATTCTGATAGAGGGCCACAAGACATCGACCTGGGTGCAAAAAATGAGGCTCTAGACCCTTCCAGAGCTGAGATATTGAAACCCAAAATTTTGACCAGAAAAAAAAATGACAGTGTTACCCCTTATGTTTTTTTTCGGGGGGTGAAAAATTAAGTTTCTCCAATCTTCTCAAAACTCTGGATTCTGATAGAGGGCCACGAGACATGCACCTGGGTGCAAAAATTGAGGCTCTAGACCCTTCCAGAGCTGAGATATTGAAACTCAAAAATTTGACCAGAAAAAAAAATGACAGTGTTACCCCTTATGTTTTTTTTTTCGGGGGGTGAAAAATTAAGTTTCTCCAATCTTCTCAAAACTCTGGATTCTGATAGAGGGCCACAAGACATCGACCTGGGTGCAAAAATTGAGGCTCTAGACCCTTCCAGAGCTGAGATATTGAAACCCAAAATTTTGACCAGAAAAAAAAATGACAGTGTTACCCCTTATGTTTTTTTTTCAGGTCAAAACTTTGACATCCGATATCTCGGCTCTGGAAGGGTCTAGAGCCTCCATTTTTGCGCGCTGGTCGAAGTCTCGTGGCCCTCTGTCAGAATCCAGAGTTTCGAGAAGATCGGAGGGGGTCAAAATTTCGGCCAAAAACGACAGTGTTACCCCTTATGTTTTTTTTTCAGGTCAAAACTTTGACATCCGATATCTCGGCTCTGGAAGGGTCTAGAGCCTCCATTTTTGCGCGCTGGTCGAAGTCTCGTGGCCCTCTGTCAGAATCCAGAGTTTCAAGAAGATCGGAGGAGGTCAAAATTTCGGCCAAAAACGACAGTGTTACCCCTTATGTTTTTTTTTCGGGTCAAAACTTTGACGTCCGATATCTCGGCTCTGGAAGGGTCTAGAGCCTCCATTTTTGCGCGCTGGTCGAAGTCTAGTGGCCCTCTGTCAGAATCCAGAGTTTCAAGAAGATCGGAGGGGGTCAAAATTTTGGCCAAAAACGACAGTGTTACCCCTTATGTTTTTTTTTTTCAGGTCAAAACTTTGACATCCGATATCTCGGCTCTGGAAGGGTCTAGAGCCTCCATTTTTGCGCGCTGGTCAAAGTCTCGTGGCCCTCTGTCAGAATCCAGAGTTTCAAGAAGATCGGAGGGGGTCAAAATTTTGGCCAAAAACGACAGTGTTACCCCTTATGTTTTTTTTTCAGGTCAAAACTTTGACATCCAATATCTCGGCTCTGGAAGGGTCTAGAGCCTCCATTTTTGCGCGCTGGTCGAAGTCTCGTGGCCCTCTGTCAGAATCCAGAGTTTCAAGAAGATCGGAGGGGGTCAAAATTTCGGCCAAAAACAACAGTGTTACCCCTTATGTTTTTTTTTCAGGTCAAAACTTTGACATCCGATATCTCGGCTCTGGAAGGGTCTAGAGCCTCCATTTTTGCGCGCTGGTCGAAGTCTCGTGGCCCTCTGTCAGAATCCAGAGTTTCAAGAAGATCGGAGGGGGTCAAAATTTCGGCGAAAAACGACAGTGTTACCCCTTATGTTTTTTTTTCGGGTCAAAACTTTGACATCCGATATCTCGGCTCTGGAAGGGTCTAGAGCCTCCATTTTTGCGCGCTGGTCGAAGTCTTGTGGCCCTCTGTCAGAATCCAGAGTTTCAAGAAGATCGGAGGGGGTCAAAATTTCGGCCAAAAACGACAGTGTTACCCCTTATGTTTTTTTTTCGGGTCAAAACTTTGACATCCGATATCTCGGCTCTGGAAGGGTCTAGAGCCTCCATTTTTGCGCGCTGGTCGAAGTCTCGTGGCCCTCTGTCAGAATCCAGAGTTTCAAGAAGATCGGAGGGGGTCAAAATTTTGGCCAAAAACGACAGTGTTACCCCTTATGTTTTTTTTTCGGGGGGGTGAAAAATTAAGTTTCTCCAATCTTCTCAAAACTCTGGATTCTGATAGAGGGCCACAAGACATCGACCTGGGTGCAAAAAATGAGGCTCTAGACCCTTCCAGAGCTGAGATATTGAAACCCAAAATTTTGACCAGAAAAAAAAATAATGACAGTGTTACCCCTTATGTTTTTTTTCGGGGGGTGAAAAATTAAGTTTCTCCAATCTTCTCAAAACTCTGGATTCTGATAGAGGGCCACGAGACATGCACCTGGGTGCAAAAATTGAGGCTCTAGACCCTTCCAGAGCTGAGATATTGAAACTCAAAAATTTGACCAGAAAAAAAATGACAGTGTTACCCCTTATGTTTTTTTTTCGGGGGGTGAAAAATTAAGTTTCTCCAATCTTCTCAAAACTCTGGATTCTGATAGAGGGCCACAAGACATCGACCTGGGTGCAAAAATTGAGGCTCTAGACCCTTCCAGAGCTGAGATATTGAAACCCAAAATTTTGACCAGAAAAAAAAATGACAGTGTTACCCCTTATGTTTTTTTTTCAGGTCAAAACTTTGACATCCGATATCTCGGCTCTGGAAGGGTCTAGAGCCTCCATTTTTGCGCGCTGGTCGAAGTCTCGTGGCCCTCTGTCAGAATCCAGAGTTTCGAGAAGATCGGAGGGGGTCAAAATTTCGGCCAAAAACGACAGTGTTACCCCTTATGTTTTTTTTTCAGGTCAAAACTTTGACATCCGATATCTCGGCTCTGGAAGGGTCTAGAGCCTCCATTTTTGCGCGCTGGTCGAAGTCTCGTGGCCCTCTGTCAGGATCCAGAGTTTCGAGAAGATCGGAGGGGGTCAAAATTTCGGCCAAAAACGACAGTGTTACCCCTTATGTTTTTTTTTCAGGTCAAAACTTTGACATCCGATATCTCGGCTCTGGAAGGGTCTAGAGCCTCCATTTTCGCGCGCTGGTCGAAGTCTCGTGGCCCTCTGTCAGAATCCAGAGTTTCAAGAAGATCGGAGGGGTCAAAATTTCGGCCAAAAACGACAGTTATACCCCTTATGTTTTTTTTTTCAGGTCAAAACTTTGACATCCGATATCTCGGCTCTGGAAGGGTCTAGAGCCTCCATTTTTGCGCGCTGGTCGAAGTCTCGTGGCCCTCTGTCAGAATCCAGAGTTTTGAGAAGATTGGAGAAACTTAATTTTTCACCCCCCGAAAAAAAACACATAAGGGGTAACAATGTCATTTTTTTTTCTGGTCAAAATTTTGAGTTTCAATATCTCAGCTCTGGAAGGGTCTAGAGCCTCAATTTTTGCACCCAGGTCCATGTCTCGTGACCCTCTATCAGAATCCAGAGTTTCAAGAAGATCGGAGGGGGTCAATATTTCGGCCAAAAACGACAGTGTTACCCCTTATGTTTTTTTTTTTCAGGTCAAAACTTTGACATCCGATATCTCGGCTCTGGAAGGGTCTAGAGCCTCCATTTTTGCGCGCTGGTCGAAGTCTCGTGGCCCTCTATCAGAATCCAGAGTTTCAAGAAGATCGGAGGGGGTCAAAATTTCGGCCAAAAACGACAGTGTTACCCCTTATGTTTTTTTTTTTCGGGTCAAAACTTTGACATCCGATGTCTCGGCTCTGGAAGGGTCTAGAGCCTCCATTTTTGCGCGCTGGTCGAAGTCTCGTGGCCCTCTGTCAGAATCCAGAGTTTCAAGAAGATCGGAGGGGGTCAAAATTTCGGCCAAAAACAACAGTGTTACCCCTTATGTTTTTTTTTCAGGTCAAAACTTTGACATCCGATATCTCGGCTCTGGAAGGGTCTAGAGCCTCCATTTTTGCGCGCTGGTCGAAGTCTCGTGGCCCTCTGTCAGAATCCAGAGTTTCAAGAAGATCGGAGGGGGTCAAAATTTCGGCGAAAAACGACAGTGTTACCCCTTATGTTTTTTTTTCGGGTCAAAACTTTGACATCCGATATCTCGGCTCTGGAAGGGTCTAGAGCCTCCATTTTTGCGCGCTGGTCGAAGTCTTGTGGCCCTCTGTCAGAATCCAGAGTTTCAAGAAGATCGGAGGGGGTCAAAATTTCGGCCAAAAACGACAGTGTTACCCCTTATGTTTTTTTTTCGGGTCAAAACTTTGACATCCGATATCTCGGCTCTGGAAGGGTCTAGAGCCTCCATTTTTGCGCGCTGGTCGAAGTCTCGTGGCCCTCTGTCAGAATCCAGAGTTTCAAGAAGATCGGAGGGGGTCAAAATTTTGGCCAAAAACGACAGTGTTACCCCTTATGTTTTTTTTCGGGGGGGGTGAAAAATTAAGTTTCTCCAATCTTCTCAAAACTCTGGATTCTGATAGAGGGCCACAAGACATCGACCTGGGTGCAAAAAATGAGGCTCTAGACCCTTCCAGAGCTGAGATATTGAAACCCAAAATTTTGACCAGAAAAAAAAATGACAGTGTTACCCCTTATGTTTTTTTTCGGGGGGTGAAAAATTAAGTTTCTCCAATCTTCTCAAAACTCTGGATTCTGATAGAGGGCCACGAGACATGCACCTGGGTGCAAAAATTGAGGCTCTAGACCCTTCCAGAGCTGAGATATTGAAACTCAAAAATTTGACCAGAAAAAAAAATGACAGTGTTACCCCTTATGTTTTTTTTTTCGGGGGGTGAAAAATTAAGTTTCTCCAATCTTCTCAAAACTCTGGATTCTGATAGAGGGCCACAAGACATCGACCTGGGTGCAAAAATTGAGGCTCTAGACCCTTCCAGAGCTGAGATATTGAAACCCAAAATTTTGACCAGAAAAAAAAATGACAGTGTTACCCCTTATGTTTTTTTTTCAGGTCAAAACTTTGACATCCGATATCTCGGCTCTGGAAGGGTCTAGAGCCTCCATTTTTGCGCGCTGGTCGAAGTCTCGTGGCCCTCTGTCAGAATCCAGAGTTTCGAGAAGATCGGAGGGGGTCAAAATTTCGGCCAAAAACGACAGTGTTACCCCTTATGTTTTTTTTTCAGGTCAAAACTTTGACATCCGATATCTCGGCTCTGGAAGGGTCTAGAGCCTCCATTTTTGCGCGCTGGTCGAAGTCTCGTGGCCCTCTGTCAGAATCCAGAGTTTTGAGAAGATTGGAGAAACTTAATTTTTCACCCCCCGAAAAAAAACACATAAGGGGTAACAATGTCATTTTTTTTACTGGTCAAAATTTTGAGTTTCAATATCTCAGCTCTGGAAGGGTCTAGAGCCTCAATTTTTGCACCCAGGTCCATGTCTCGTGACCCTCTATCAGAATCCAGAGTTTCAAGAAGATCGGAGGGGGTCAATATTTCGGCCAAAAACGACAGTGTTACCCCTTATGTTTTTTTTTTTCAGGTCAAAACTTTGACATCCGATATCTCGGCTCTGGAGAAGGGTCTAGAGCCTCCATTTTTGCGCGCTGGTCGAAGTCTCGTGGCCCTCTGTCAGAATCCAGAGTTTCAAGAAGATCGGAGGGGGTCAAAATTTCGGCCAAAAACGACAGTGTTACCCCTTATGTTTTTTTTTTCAGGTCAAAACTTTGACATCCAATATCTCGGCTCTGGAAGGGTCTAGAGCCTCCATTTTTGCGCGCTGGTCGAAGTCTCGTGGCCCTCTGTCAGAATCCAGAGTTTCAAGAAGATCGGAGGGGGTCAAAATTTCGGCCAAAAACAACAGTGTTACCCCTTATGTTTTTTTTTCAGGTCAAAACTTTGACATCCGATATCTCGGCTCTGGAAGGGTCTAGAGCCTCCATTTTTGCGCGCTGGTCGAAGTCTCGTGGCCCTCTGTCAGAATCCAGAGTTTCAAGAAGATCGGAGGGGGTCAAAATTTCGGCGAAAAACGACAGTGTTACCCCTTATGTTTTTTTTCGGGTCAAAACTTTGACATCCGATATCTCGGCTCTGGAAGGGTCTAGAGCCTCCATTTTTGCGCGCTGGTCGAAGTCTTGTGGCCCTCTGTCAGAATCCAGAGTTTCAAGAAGATCGGAGGGGGTCAAAATTTCGGCCAAAAACGACAGTGTTACCCCTTATGTTTTTTTTTCGGGTCAAAACTTTGACATCCGATATCTCGGCTCTGGAAGGGTCTAGAGCCTCCATTTTTGCGCGCTGGTCGAAGTCTTGTGGCCCTCTGTCAGAATCCAGAGTTTCAAGAAGATCGGAGGGGGTCAAAATTTTGGCCAAAAACGACAGTGTTACCCCTTATGTTTTTTTTCGGGGGGGGGTGAAAAATTAAGTTTCTCCAATCTTCTCAAAACTCTGGATTCTGATAGAGGGCCACAAGACATCGACCTGGGTGCAAAAAATGAGGCTCTAGACCCTTCCAGAGCTGAGATATTGAAACCCAAAATTTTGACCAGAAAAAAAAATGACAGTGTTACCCCTTATGTTTTTTTTCGGGGGGTGAAAAATTAAGTTTCTCCAATCTTCTCAAAACTCTGGATTCTGATAGAGGGCCACGAGACATGCACCTGGGTGCAAAAATTGAGGCTCTAGACCCTTCCAGAGCTGAGATATTGAAACTCAAAAATTTGACCAGAAAAAAAAATGACAGTGTTACCCCTTATGTTTTTTTTTTTCGGGGGGTGAAAAATTAAGTTTCTCCAATCTTCTCAAAACTCTGGAATCTGATAGAGGGCCACAAGACATCGACCTGGGTGCAAAAATTGAGGCTCTAGACCCTTCCAGAGCTGAGATATTGAAACCCAAAATTTTGACCAGAAAAAAAAAATGACAGTGTTACCCCTTATGTCTTTTTTTCAGGTCAAAACTTTGACATCCGATATCTCGGCTCTGGAAGGGTCTAGAGCCTCCATTTTTGCGCGCTGGTCGAAGTCTCGTGGCCCTCTGTCAGAATCCAGAGTTTCGAGAAGATCGGAGGGGGTCAAAATTTCGGCCAAAAACGACAGTGTTACCCCTTATGTTTTTTTTTCAGGTCAAAACTTTGACATCCGATATCTCGGCTCTGGAAGGGTCTAGAGCCTCCATTTTTGCGCGCTGGTCGAAGTCTCGTGGCCCTCTGTCAGGATCCAGAGTTTCGAGAAGATCGGAGGGGGTCAAAATTTCGGCCAAAAACGACAGTGTTACCCCTTATGTTTTTTTTTCAGGTCAAAACTTTGACATCCGATATCTCGGCTCTGGAAGGGTCTAGAGCCTCCATTTTCGCGCGCTGGTCGAAGTCTCGTGGCCCTCTGTCAGAATCCAGAGTGTCAAGAAGATCGGAGGGGTCAAAATTTCGGCCAAAAACGACAGTTATACCCCTTATGTTTTTTTTTTCAGGTCAAAACTTTGACATCCGATATCTCGGCTCTGGAAGGGTCTAGAGCCTCCATTTTTGCGCGCTGGTTGAAGTCTCGTGGCCCTCTGTCAGAATCCAGAGTTTCGAGAAGATCGGAGGGGGTCAAAATTTCGGCCAAAAACGACAGTGTTACCCCTTATGTTTTTTTTCAGGTCAAAACTTTGACATCCGATATCTCGGCTCTGGAAGGGTCTAGAGCCTCCATTTTTGCGCGCTGGTCGAAGTCTCGTGGCCCTCTGTCAGAATCCAGAGTTTCGAGAAGATCGGAGGGGGTCAAAATTTCGGCCAAAAACGACAGTGTTACCCCTTATGTTTTTTTTTCAGGTCAAAACTTTGACATCCGATATCTCGGCTCTGGAAGGGTGTAGAGCCTCCATTTTTGCGCGCTGGTCGAAGTCTCGTGGCCCTCTGTCAGAATCCAGAGTTTCAAGAAGATCGGAGGGGGTCAAAATTTCGGCCAAAAACGACAGTGTTACCCCTTATGTTTTTTTTTTTTCAGGTCAAAACTTTGACATCCGATATCTCGGCTCTGGAAGGGTCTAGAGCCTCGATTTTTGCGCGCTGGTCGAAGTCTCGTGGCCCTCTGTCAGAATCCAGAGTTTCAAGAAGATCGGAGGAGGTCAAAATTTCGGCCAAAAACGACAGTGTTACCCCTTATGTTTTTTTTTTCGGGTCAAAACTTTGACGTCCGATATCTCGGCTCTGGAAGGGTCTAGAGCCTCCATTTTTGCGCGCTGGTCGAAGTCTCGTGGCCCTCTGTCAGAATCCAGAGTTTCAAGAAGATCGGAGGGGGTCAAAATTTTGGCCAAAAACGACAGTATTACCCCTTATGTTTTTTTTTTCAGGTCAAAACTTTGACATCCGATATCTCGGCTCTGGAAGGGTCTAGAGCCTCCATTTTTGCGCGCTGGTCGAAGTCTCGTGGCCCTCTGTCAGAATCCAGAGTTTCAAGAAGATCGGAGGGGGTCAAAATTTTGGCCAAAAACGACAGTGTTACCCCTTATGTTTTTTTTTCGGGTCAAAACTTTGACATCCGATATCTCGGCTCTGGAAGGGTCTAGAGCCTCCATTTTTGCGCGCTGGTCGAAGTCTCGTGGCCCTCTGTCAGAATCCAGAGTTTCAAGAAGATCGGAGGGGGTCAAAATTTCGGCCAAAAACGACAGTGTTACCCCTTATGTTTTTTTTTTTTCAGGTCAAAACTTTGACATCCGATATCTCGGCTCTGGAAGGGTCTAGAGCCTCCATTTTTGCGCGCTGGTCGAAGTCTCGTGGCCCTCTGTCAGAATCCAGAGTTTCGAGAAGATCGGAGGGGGTCAAAATTTCGGCCAAAAACGACAGTGTTACCCCTTATGTTTTTTTTCAGGTCAAAACTTTGACATCCGATATCTCGGCTCTGGAAGGGTCTAGAGCCTCCATTTTTGCGCGCTGGTCGAAGTCTCGTGGCCCTCTGTCAGAATCCAGAGTTTCGAGAAGATCGGAGGGGGTCAAAATTTCGGCCAAAAACGACAGTGTTACCCCTTATGTTTTTTTTTCAGGTCAAAACTTTGACATCCGATATCTCGGCTCTGGAAGGGTGTAGAGCCTCCATTTTTGCGCGCTGGTCGAAGTCTCGTGGCCCTCTGTCAGAATCCAGAGTTTCAAGAAGATCGGAGGGGGTCAAAATTTCGGCCAAAAACGACAGTGTTACCCCTTATGTTTTTTTTTTCAGGTCAAAACTTTGACATCCGATATCTTGGCTCTGGAAGGGTCTAGAGCCTCCATTTTTGCGCGCTGGTCGAAGTCTCGTGGCCCTCTGTCAGAATCCAGAGTTTCAAGAAGATCGGAGGAGGTCAAAATTTCGGCCAAAAACGACAGTGTTACCCCTTATGTTTTTTTTTCGGGTCAAAACTTTGACGTCCGATATCTCGGCTCTGGAAGGGTCTAGAGCCTCCATTTTTGCGCGCTGGTCGAAGTCTCGTGGCCCTCTGTCAGAATCCAGAGTTTCAAGAAGATCGGAGGGGGTCAAAATTTTGGCCAAAAACGACAGTGTTACCCCTTATGTTTTTTTTTTTCAGGTCAAAACTTTGACATCCGATATCTCGGCTCTGGAAGGGTCTAGAGCCTCCATTTTTGCGCGCTGGTCAAAGTCTCGTGGCCCTCTGTCAGAATCCAGAGTTTCAAGAAGATCGGAGGGGGTCAAAATTTTGGCCAAAAACGACAGTGTTACCCCTTATGTTTTTTTTTCAGGTCAAAACTTTGACATCCAATATCTCGGCTCTGGAAGGGTCTAGAGCCTCCATTTTTGCGCGCTGGTCGAAGTCTCGTGGCCCTCTGTCAGAATCCAGAGTTTCAAGAAGATCGGAGGGGGTCAAAATTTCGGCCAAAAACAACAGTGTTACCCCTTATGTTTTTTTTTTCAGGTCAAAACTTTGACATCCGATATCTCGGCTCTGGAAGGGTCTAGAGCCTCCATTTTTGCGCGCTGGTCGAAGTCTCGTGGCCCTCTGTCAGAATCCAGAGTTTCAAGAAGATCGGAGGGGGTCAAAATTTCGGCGAAAAACGACAGTGTTACCCCTTATGTTTTTTTTTCGGGTCAAAACTTTGACATCCGATATCTCGGCTCTGGAAGGGTCTAGAGCCTCCATTTTTGCGCGCTGGTCGAAGTCTTGTGGCCCTCTGTCAGAATCCAGAGTTTCAAGAAGATCGGAGGGGGTCAAAATTTCGGCCAAAAACGACAGTGTTACCCCTTATGTTTTTTTTCGGGTCAAAACTTTGACATCCGATATCTCGGCTCTGGAAGGGTCTAGAGCCTCCATTTTTGCGCGCTGGTCGAAGTCTCGTGGCCCTCTGTCAGAATCCAGAGTTTCAAGAAGATCGGAGGGGGTCAAAATTTTGGCCAAAAACGACAGTGTTACCCCTTATGTTTTTTTTTCGGGGGGGTGAAAAATTAAGTTTCTCCAATCTTCTCAAAACTCTGGATTCTGATAGAGGGCCACAAGACATCGACCTGGGTGCAAAAAATGAGGCTCTAGACCCTTCCAGAGCTGAGATATTGAAACCCAAAATTTTGACCAGAAAAAAAAATAATGACAGTGTTACCCCTTATGTTTTTTTTCGGGGGGTGAAAAATTAAGTTTCTCCAATCTTCTCAAAACTCTGGATTCTGATAGAGGGCCACGAGACATGCACCTGGGTGCAAAAATTGAGGCTCTAGACCCTTCCAGAGCTGAGATATTGAAACTCAAAAATTTGACCAGAAAAAAAAATGACAGTGTTACCCCTTATGTTTTTTTTTCGGGGGGTGAAAAATTAAGTTTCTCCAATCTTCTCAAAACTCTGGATTCTGATAGAGGGCCACAAGACATCGACCTGGGTGCAAAAATTGAGGCTCTAGACCCTTCCAGAGCTGAGATATTGAAACCCAAAATTTTGACCAGAAAAAAAAAATGACAGTGTTACCCCTTATGTTTTTTTTTCAGGTCAAAACTTTGACATCCGATATCTCGGCTCTGGAAGGGTCTAGAGCCTCCATTTTTGCGCGCTGGTCGAAGTCTCGTGGCCCTCTGTCAGAATCCAGAGTTTCGAGAAGATCGGAGGGGGTCAAAATTTCGGCCAAAAACGACAGTGTTACCCCTTATGTTTTTTTTTCAGGTCAAAACTTTGACATCCGATATCTCGGCTCTGGAAGGGTCTAGAGCCTCCATTTTTGCGCGCTGGTCGAAGTCTCGTGGCCCTCTGTCAGGATCCAGAGTTTCGAGAAGATCGGAGGGGGTCAAAATTTCGGCCAAAAACGACAGTGTTACCCCTTATGTTTTTTTTTCAGGTCAAAACTTTGACATCCGATATCTCGGCTCTGGAAGGGTCTAGAGCCTCCATTTTCGCGCGCTGGTCGAAGTCTCGTGGCCCTCTGTCAGAATCCAGAGTTTCAAGAAGATCGGAGGGGTCAAAATTTCGGCCAAAAACGACAGTTATACCCCTTATGTTTTTTTTTTCAGGTCAAAACTTTGACATCCGATATCTCGGCTCTGGAAGGGTCTAGAGCCTCCATTTTTGCGCGCTGGTCGAAGTCTCGTGGCCCTCTGTCAGAATCCAGAGTTTTGAGAAGATTGGAGAAACTTAATTTTTCACCCCCCGAAAAAAAACACATAAGGGGTAACAATGTCATTTTTTTTTTCTGGTCAAAATTTTGAGTTTCAATATCTCAGCTCTGGAAGGGTCTAGAGCCTCAATTTTTGCACCCAGGTCCATGTCTCGTGACCCTCTATCAGAATCCAGAGTTTCAAGAAGATCGGAGGGGGTCAATATTTCGGCCAAAAACGACAGTGTTACCCCTTATGTTTTTTTTTTCAGGTCAAAACTTTGACATCCGATATCTCGGCTCTGGAAGGGTCTAGAGCCTCCATTTTTGCGCGCTGGTCGAAGTCTCGTGGCCCTCTATCAGAATCCAGAGTTTCAAGAAGATCGGAGGGGGTCAAAATTTCGGCCAAAAACGACAGTGTTACCCCTTATGTTTTTTTTTTCGGGTCAAAACTTTGACATCCGATGTCTCGGCTCTGGAAGGGTCTAGAGCCTCCATTTTTGCGCGCTGGTCGAAGTCTCGTGGCCCTCTGTCAGAATCCAGAGTTTCAAGAAGATCGGAGGGGGTCAAAATTTCGGCCAAAAACGACAGTGTTACCCCTTATGTTTTTTTTTTCAGGTCAAAACTTTGACATCCAATATCTCGGCTCTGGAAGAGTCTAGAGCCTCCATTTTTGCGCGCTGGTCGAAGTCTCGTGGCCCTCTGTCAGAATCCAGAGTTTCAAGAAGATCGGAGGGGGTCAAAATTTCGGCCAAAAACAACAGTGTTACCCCTTATGTTTTTTTTTCAGGTCAAAACTTTGACATCCGATATCTCGGCTCTGGAAGGGTCTAGAGCCTCCATTTTTGCGCGCTGGTCGAAGTCTCGTGGCCCTCTGTCAGAATCCAGAGTTTCAAGAAGATCGGAGGGGGTCAAAATTTCGGCGAAAAACGACAGTGTTACCCCTTATGTTTTTTTTTCGGGTCAAAACTTTGACATCCGATATCTCGGCTCTGGAAGGGTCTAGAGCCTCCATTTTTGCGCGCTGGTCGAAGTCTTGTGGCCCTCTGTCAGAATCCAGAGTTTCAAGAAGATCGGAGGGGGTCAAAATTTCGGCCAAAAACGACAGTGTTACCCCTTATGTTTTTTTTTCGGGTCAAAACTTTGAAATCCGATATCTCGGCTCTGGAAGGGTCTAGAGCCTCCATTTTTGCGCGCTGGTCGAAGTCTCGTGGCCCTCTGTCAGAATCCAGAGTTTCAAGAAGATCGGAGGGGGTCAAAATTTTGGCCAAAAACGACAGTGTTACCCCTTATGTTTTTTTTTCGGGGGGGTGAAAAATTAAGTTTCTCCAATCTTCTCAAAACTCTGGATTCTGATAGAGGGCCACAAGACATCGACCTGGGTGCAAAAAATGAGGCTCTAGACCCTTCCAGAGCTGAGATATTGAAACCCAAAATTTTGACCAGAAAAAAAATGACAGTGTTACCCCTTATGTTTTTTTTCGGGGGGTGAAAAATTAAGTTTCTCCAATCTTCTCAAAACTCTGGATTCTGATAGAGGGCCACGAGACATGCACCTGGGTGCAAAAATTGAGGCTCTAGACCCTTCCAGAGCTGAGATATTGAAACTCAAAAATTTGACCAGAAAAAAAAATGACAGTGTTACCCCTTATGTTTTTTTTTTTTCGGGGGGTGAAAAATTAAGTTTCTCCAATCTTCTCAAAACTCTGGATTCTGATAGAGGGCCACAAGACATCGACCTGGGTGCAAAAATTGAGGCTCTAGACCCTTCCAGAGCTGAGATATTGAAACCCAAAATTTTGACCAGAAAAAAAAATGACAGTGTTACCCCTTATGTTTTTTTTTCAGGTCAAAACTTTGACATCCGATATCTCGGCTCTGGAAGGGTCTAGAGCCTCCATTTTTGCGCGCTGGTCGAAGTCTCGTGGCCCTCTGTCAGAATCCAGAGTTTCAAGAAGATCGGAGGAGGTCAAAATTTCGGCCAAAAACGACAGTGTTACCCCTTATGTTTTTTTTTCGGGTCAAAACTTTGACGTCCGATATCTCGGCTCTGGAAGGGTCTAGAGCCTCCATTTTTGCGCGCTGGTCGAAGTCTCGTGGCCCTCTGTCAGAATCCAGAGTTTCAAGAAGATCGGAGGGGGTCAACATTTTGGCCAAAAACGACAGTGTTACCCCTTATGTTTTTTTTTTCAGGTCAAAACTTTGACATCCGATATCTCGGCTCTGGAAGGGTCTAGAGCCTCCATTTTTGCGCGCTGGTCGAAGTCTCGTGGCCCTCTGTCAGAATCCAGAGTTTCGAGAAGATCGGAGGGGGTCAAAATTTCGGCCAAAAACGACAGTGTTACCCCTTATGTTTTTTTTTTCAGGTCAAAACTTTGACGTCCGATATCTCGGCTCTGGAAGGGTCTAGAGCCTCCATTTTTGCGCGCTGGTCGAAGTCTCGTGGCCCTCCGTCAGAATCCAGAGTTTCGAGAAGATCAGAGGGGGTCAAAATTTCGGCCAAAAACGACAGTGTTACCCCTTATGTTTTTTTTTCAGGTCAAAACTTTGACGTCCGATATCTCGGCTCTGGAAGGGTCTAGAGCCTCCATTTTTGCGCGCTGGTCGAAGTCTCGTGGCCCTCTGTCAGAATCCAGAGTTTCAAGAAGATCGGAGGGGGTCAACATTTTGGCCAAAAACGACAGTGTTACCCCTTATGTTTTTTTTTTTCAGGTCAAAACTTTGACATCCGATATCTCGGCTCTGGAAGGGTCTAGAGCCTCCATTTTTGCGCGCTGGTCGAAGTCTCGTGGCCCTCCGTCAGAATCCAGAGTTTCGAGAAGATCGGAGGGGGTCAAAATTTCGGCCAAAAACGACAGTGTTACCCCTTATGTTTTTTTTTTCAGGTCAAAACTTTGACATCCGATATCTCGGCTCTGGAAGGGTCTAGAGCCTCCATTTTTGCGCGCTGGTCGAAGTCTCGTGGCCCTCTGTCAGAATCCAGAGTTTCAAGAAGATCGGAGGAGGTCAAAATTTCGGCCAAAAACGACAGTGTTACCCCTTATGTTTTTTTTTCGGGTCAAAACTTTGACGTCCGATATCTCGGCTCTGGAAGGGTCTAGAGCCTCCATTTTTGCGCGCTGGTCGAAGTCTCGTGGCCCTCTGTCAGAATCCAGAGTTTCAAGAAGATCGGAGGGGGTCAACATTTTGGCCAAAAACGACAGTGTTACCCCTTATGTTTTTTTTTTCAGGTCAAAACTTTGACATCCGATATCTCGGCTCTGGAAGGGTCTAGAGCCTCCATTTTTGCGCGCTGGTCGAAGTCTCGTGGCCCTCTGTCAGAATCCAGAGTTTCGAGAAGATCGGAGGGGGTCAAAATTTCGGCCAAAAACGACAGTGTTACCCCTTATGTTTTTTTTTCAGGTCAAAACTTTGACGTCCGATATCTCGGCTCTGGAAGGGTCTAGAGCCTCCATTTTTGCGCGCTGGTCGAAGTCTCGTGGCCCTCCGTCAGAATCCAGAGTTTCGAGAAGATCAGAGGGGGTCAAAATTTCGGCCAAAAACGACAGTGTTACCCCTTATGTTTTTTTTTCAGGTCAAAACTTTGACGTCCGATATCTCGGCTCTGGAAGGGTCTAGAGCCTCCATTTTTGCGCGCTGGTCGAAGTCTCGTGGCCCTCTGTCAGAATCCAGAGTTTCAAGAAGATCGGAGGGGGTCAACATTTTGGCCAAAAACGACAGTGTTACCCCTTATGTTTTTTTTTTTCAGGTCAAAACTTTGACATCCGATATCTCGGCTCTGGAAGGGTCTAGAGCCTCCATTTTTGCGCGCTGGTCGAAGTCTCGTGGCCCTCCGTCAGAATCCAGAGTTTCGAGAAGATCGGAGGGGGTCAAAATTTCGGCCAAAAACGACAGTGTTACCCCTTATGTTTTTTTTTTCAGGTCAAAACTTTGACATCCGATATCTCGGCTCTGGAAGGGTCTAGAGCCTCCATTTTTGCGCGCTGGTCGAAGTCTCGTGGCCCTCTGTCAGAATCCAGAGTTTCAAGAAGATCGGAGGAGGTCAAAATTTCGGCCAAAAACGACAGTGTTACCCCTTATGTTTTTTTTTCGGGTCAAAACTTTGACGTCCGATATCTCGGCTCTGGAAGGGTCTAGAGCCTCCATTTTTGCGCGCTGGTCGAAGTCTCGTGGCCCTCTGTCAGAATCCAGAGTTTCAAGAAGATCGGAGGGGGTCAACATTTTGGCCAAAAACGACAGTGTTACCCCTTATGTTTTTTTTTTCAGGTCAAAACTTTGACATCCGATATCTCGGCTCTGGAAGGGTCTAGAGCCTCCATTTTTGCGCGCTGGTCGAAGTCTCGTGGCCCTCTGTCAGAATCCAGAGTTTCGAGAAGATCGGAGGGGGTCAAAATTTCGGCCAAAAACGACAGTGTTACCCCTTATGTTTTTTTTTTCAGGTCAAAACTTTGACATCCGATATCTCGGCTCTGGAAGGGTCTAGAGCCTCCATTTTTGCGCGCTGGTCGAAGTCTCGTGGCCCTCCGTCAGAATCCAGAGTTTCGAGAAGATCGGAGGGGGTCAAAATTTCGGCCAAAAACGACAGTGTTACCCCTTATGTTTTTTTTTCAGGTCAAAACTTTGACATCCGATATCTCGGCTCTGGAAGGGTGTAGAGCCTCCATTTTTGCGCGCTGGTCGAAGTCTCGTGGCCCTCTGTCAGAATCCAGAGTTTCAAGAAGATCGGAGGGGGTCAAAATTTCGGCCAAAAACGACAGTGTTACCCCTTATGTTTTTTTTTCAGGTCAAAACTTTGACATCCGATATCTCGGCTCTGGAAGGGTCTAGAGCCTCCATTTTTGCGCGCTGGTCGAAGTCTCGTGGCCCTCCGTCAGAATCCAGAGTTTCGAGAAGATCGGAGGGGGTCAAAATTTCGGCCAAAAACGACAGTGTTACCCCTTATGTTTTTTTTTCAGGTCAAAACTTTGACATCCGATATCTCGGCTCTGGAAGGGTGTAGAGCCTCCATTTTTGCGCGCTGGTCGAAGTCTCGTGGCCCTCTGTCAGAATCCAGAGTTTCAAGAAGATCGGAGGGGGTCAAAATTTCGGCCAAAAACGACAGTGTTACCCCTTATGTTTTTTTTTCAGGTCAAAACTTTGACATCCGATATCTCGGCTCTGGAAGGGTCTAGAGCCTCCATTTTTGCGCGCTGGTCGAAGTCTCGTGGCCCTCTGTCAGAATCCAGAGTTTCGAGAAGATCGGAGGGGGTCAAAATTTCGGCCAAAAACGACAGTGTTACCCCTTATGTTTTTTTTTCAGGTCAAAACTTTGACATCCGATATCTCGGCTCTGGAAGGGTCTAGAGCCTCCATTTTTGCGCGCTGGTCGAAGTCTCGTGGCCCTCTGTCAGAATCCAGAGTTTCGAGAAGATCGGAGGGGGTCAAAATTTCGGCCAAAAACGACAGTGTTACCCCTTATGTTTTTTTTTCAGGTCAAAACTTTGACATCCGATATCTCGGCTCTGGAAGGGTCTAGAGCCTCCATTTTTGCGCACTGGTCGAAGTCTCGTGGCCCTCTGTCAGAATCCAGAGTTTCAAGAAGATCGGAGGAGGTCAAAATTTCGGCCAAAAACGACAGTGTTACCCCTTATGTTTTTTTTTCAGGTCAAAACTTTGACATCCGATATCTCGGCTCTGGAAGGGTGTAGAGCCTCCATTTTTGCGCGCTGGTCGAAGTCTCGTGGCCCTCTGTCAGAATCCAGAGTTTCAAGAAGATCGGAGGGGGTCAAAATTTCGGCCAAAAACGACAGTGTTACCCCTTATGTTTTTTTTTCAGGTCAAAACTTTGACATCCGATATCTCGGCTCTGGAAGGGTCTAGAGCCTCCATTTTTGCGCGCTGGTCGAAGTCTCGTGGCCCTCTGTCAGAATCCAGAGTTTCAAGAAGATCGGAGGAGGTCAAAATTTCGGCCAAAAACGACAGTGTTACCCCTTATGTTTTTTTTTCAGGTCAAAACTTTGACATCCGATATCTCGGCTCTGGAAGGGTCTAGAGCCTCCATTTTTGCGCGCTGGTCGAAGTCTCGTGGCCCTCTGTCAGAATCCAGAGTTTCAAGAAGATCGGAGGAGGTCAAAATTTCGGCCAAAAACGACAGTGTTACCCCTTATGTTTTTTTTTCAGGTCAAAACTTTGACATCCGATATCTCGGCTCTGGAAGGGTCTAGAGCCTCCATTTTTGCGCGCTGGTCGAAGTCTCGTGGCCCTCCGTCAGAATCCAGAGTTTCGAGAAGATCGGAGGGGGTCAAAATTTCGGCCAAAAACGACAGTGTTACCCCTTATGTTTTTTTTTCAGGTCAAAACTTTGACATCCGATATCTCGGCTCTGGAAGGGTGTAGAGCCTCCATTTTTGCGCGCTGGTCGAAGTCTCGTGGCCCTCTGTCAGAATCCAGAGTTTCAAGAAGATCGGAGGGGGTCAAAATTTCGGCCAAAAACGACAGTGTTACCCCTTATGTTTTTTTTTCAGGTCAAAACTTTGACATCCGATATCTCGGCTCTGGAAGGGTCTAGAGCCTCCATTTTTGCGCGCTGGTCGAAGTCTCGTGGCCCTCTGTCAGAATCCAGAGTTTCAAGAAGATCGGAGGGGGTCAAAATTTCAGCCAAAAACGACAGTGTTACCCCTTATGTTTTTTTTTCAGGTCAAAACTTTGACATCCGATATCTCGGCTCTGGAAGGGTCTAGAGCCTCCATTTTTGCGCGCTGGTCGAAGTCTCGTGGCCCTCTGTCAGAATCCAGAGTTTCAAGAAGATCGGAGGAGGTCAAAATTTCGGCCAAAAACGACAGTGTTACCCCTTATGTTTTTTTTCGGGTCAAAACTTTGACGTCCGATATCTCGGCTCTGGAAGGGTCTAGAGCCTCCATTTTTGCGCGCTGGTCGAAGTCTCGTGGCCCTCTGTCAGAATCCAGAGTTTCAAGAAGATCGGAGGGGGTCAAAATTTTGGCCAAAAACGACAGTGTTACCCCTTATGTTTTTTTTCGGGGGGGTGAAAAATTAAGTTTCTCCAATCTTCTCAAAACTCTGGATTCTGATAGAGGGCCACAAGACATCGACCTGGGTGCAAAAAATGAGGCTCTAGACCCTTCCAGAGCTGAGATATTGAAACCCAAAATTTTGACCAGAAAAAAAAAATGACAGTGTTACCCCTTATGTTTTTTTTCGGGGGGTGAAAAATTAAGTTTCTCCAATCTTCTCAAAACTCTGGATTCTGATAGAGGGCCACGAGACATGCACCTGGGTGCAAAAATTGAGGCTCTAGACCCTTCCAGAGCTGAGATATTGAAACTCAAAAATTTGACCAGAAAAAAAATGACAGTGTTACCCCTTATGTTTTTTTTCGGGGGGTGAAAAATTAAGTTTCTCCAATCTTCTCAAAACTCTGGATTCTGATAGAGGGCCACAAGACATCGACCTGGGTGCAAAAATTGAGGCTCTAGACCCTTCCAGAGCTGAGATATTGAAACCCAAAATTTTGACCAGAAAAAAAAATGACAGTGTTACCCCTTATGTTTTTTTTTTCAGGTCAAAACTTTGACATCCGATATCTCGGCTCTGGAAGGGTCTAGAGCCTCCATTTTCGCGCGCTGGTCGAAGTCTCGTGGCCCTCTGTCAGAATCCAGAGTTTCAAGAAGATCGGAGGGGGTCAAAATTTCGGCGAAAAACGACAGTGTTACCCCTTATGTTTTTTTTCCGGGTCAAAACTTTGACATTCGATATCTCGGCTCTGGAAGGGTCTAGAGCCTCCATTTTTGCGCGCTGGTCGAAGTCTTGTGGCCCTCTGTCAGAATCCAGAGTTTCAAGAAGATCGGAGGGGGTCAAAATTTCGGCCAAAAACGACAGTGTTACCCCTTATGTTTTTTTTCGGGGGGGGGGTGAAAAATTAAGTTTCTCCAATCTTCTCAAAACTCTGGATTCTGATAGAGGGCCACGAAACATGGACCTGGGTGCAAAAATTGAGGCTGTAGACCCTTCCAGAGCTGAGATATTGAAACTCAAAATTTTGACCAGAAAAAAAAATGACAGTGTTACCCCTTATGTTTTTTTTCAGGGGGTGAAAAATTAAGTTTCTCCAATCTTCTCAAAACTCTGTATTCTGATAGAGGGCCACGACACATGGACCTGGGTGCAAAAATTATTTGTCCAAATAAAAAAGACATGGCTGCAAAATAAAGTGAAAGAGTGGAAGCTTGAGTGGCTCAGTGGTTAGAGTGTTCCTCTGTCATGTTGAGGATTTGGGTCCAAGTCCAACTCTTTGCATTAAAATGCTTTATTTTGAATGGTTTTGTCCAAATAAAAAAGACATGGCTGCAAAATAAAGTGAAAGTCTGGAAGCTTGAATGGATCAGTGGTTAGAGTGTTACTCTATCATGTTGAGGATTTGAGTTCAAGTCCTGCTCTTAGCATAAAAATTCTTTATTTTGAAGGGTTTTGTCCAAATAAAAAAGAAATGCCTGCAAAATGAAGTGAAAGAGTGGAAGCTTGAATGGCTCAGTGGTTAGAGTGTGACTCTATCATGTTGAGCATTTGGGTTCAAGTCTGCTCTTAGCATTGAAATTCTTTATTTTGAAGGGTTTTGTCCAAATAAAAAAGAAATGCCTGCAAAATAAACTGAAAGAGTGGAAGCTTGAATGGCTCAGTGGTAAGAGTGTTCCTCTATCATGTTGAGGATTTGGGTTCAAGTCCTGCTCTTAGCATTAAAATGCTTTATTTTGAAGGGTTTTGTCCAAATTAAAAAGACATGCCTGCAAAATAAAGTCAAAGAGTTGAAGCTTGAATGGCTCAGTGGTTGGAATGTTCCTCTATCATGTTGAGGATATGGGGTCAAGTCCCACTCTTTGCATTAAAATGCTTTATTTTGAAGGGTTTTGTCCAAATAAAAAAGACATGCCTGCAAAATAAAGTGAAAGTCTGCAAGTTTGAATGGCTCAGTGGTCAGAGTGTTCCTCTATCATGTTGAGGATTTGGGTTCAAGTCCCACTCTTTGCATTAAAATGCTTTAGTTTGAATGGTTTTGTCCAAATAAAAAGACATGTCTGCAAAATAAAGTGAAAGAGTGGAAGCTTGAATGGCTCAGTGGTTAGAGTGTTACTCTATCATGTTGAGGATTTGGGTTCAAGTCCGCTCTTAACATTAAAATTCTTTATTTTGAAGGGTTTTGTCCAAATAAAAAAGACATGGCTGCAAAATAAAGTGAAAGAGTGGAAGCTTGAATGGCTCAGTGGTTAGAGTGTTCCTCTATCATGTTGAGGATAGGGGTTCAAGTCCCACTCTTTGCATTAAAATGCTTTATTTTGAAGGGTTTTGTCCAAATAAAAAAGACATGGCTGCAAAATAAAGCCAAAGAGTGGAAGCATGAATGGCTCAGTGGTTAGAGTATTACACTATCATGTCGAGGATTTGGGTTCAAGTCCCACTCTTAGCATTAAAATGCTTTATTTTGAAGGGTTTTGTCCAAATAAAAAAGAAATGCCTGCAAAATAAAGTGCAAGATTGGAAGCTTGAATGGCTCAGAGTGTTACTCTATCATGTTGAGGATTTAGGTTCAAGTCCTGCTCTTAGCATGAAAATTCTTTATTTTGAAGGGTCTTGTCCAAATAAAAAAGACATGCCTGCAAAATAAAGTGAAAAAGTGGAAGCTTGAATGGCTCAGTGGTCAGAGTGTTCCTCTATCATATTGAGGATTTGGGTTCAAGTCCCACTCTTTGCATTAAAATGCTTTATTTTGAATGGTTTTGTCCAAATAAAAAAGAAATGCCTGCAAAAGAAAGTGAAAGAGTGGAAGCTTGAATGGCTCAGTGGTGTGAGTGTCAATCTCTCGTGTGGAGAATCCATGTTTGAGTCTCTTGATGGTTAACATTTTTAGTTTGATTGGTTTGGTCCAAATAAAAAGACCAATCTTCAAAAAGGACATCCAACTGTAAGTGGTTCAGTGGTAAAAGCGTTGCTGTTCTGTGTTGACAACCCTGATTCAAATCTCACTTTTGCGGTTGAAATTACTTTAGTGTGATTTTTTGAGACAAACAGAAACATTGAAATGAAGAAGCTCCTGTGGCTCAGTGGTCTGAGTGTTGTGATTCTATGTGGGAAACCCAGGTTCAAATCACACTCTTGTGATGCTTTAGTTTCACTGGATTGTCGAAGTAAGACATGCTCCCCAAAACAGAAGAGTGAGTGTGCAAGCTCCAGTGGCTCAGTGGTCTGAGTGTTATGGTTCCATGTGGGAAACCAGGGTTTGAGCCTCACTCTTATGATGCTTTATTTTCAATGGGTTTGTCCAAGAGAGAGAAAGACATGCTCCCAAAAAATTAAGTATGAGCGTGTATGGTCCAGTGGCTCAGTGGTGTGAGTGTTGCGCTCTTGTGTGGAGAATCCTGGTTCGAGTCTCTTGTTGGTAAAACTCTTCTTTCACCGGTTTGGTCCAAATAAAGAAGACATGCTCCCAAAAAAAAGAAGTTTGAGTGTGGATGGTCCAGTGGCTCCGTGGATGAGCTCTCACTCCCGAATCGGGAGGTTGGGATGTTCCTGGTTCAAGACCGGGACCGCTGGACCGTGAAGCATGGTTGCGTTGACAAACATCCTCCAGATCTGCAGCTGGGGGACGAGAGACGGTCAGGACACGAAGGGGGGAGGAAATAACCTAACCTAACTAAATGGAGGCTCTAGACCCTTCCAGAGCCGAGATATCGAAGGTCAAAATTTACACCTGAAAAAAAACACAAGGGGTAACACTGTCATTTTTTTTTTTGGCCGAAATTTTGATCCCCTCCGATCTTCTTGGAACTCTGGATTCTGACAGAGGGCCACGAGACTTCGACCAGCGCGCAAAAATGAAGGCTCTAGACCCTTCCAGAGCCGAGATATCGAAGGTCAAAATTTGGACCTGAAAAAAAAACCATAAGGGGTAACACCGTCATTTTTTTTTTTTGGCCGAAATTTTGACCCCCTCCGATATTCTTGAAACTCTGGATTCTGACAGAGGGCCACGAGACTACGACCAGCGCGCAAAAATGGAGGCTCTAGACCCTTCTAGAGCCGAGATATCGAAGGTCAAAATTTGGACCTGAAAAAAAAACATAAGGGGTAACACTGTCATTTTTTTTTGGCCGAAATTTTGACCCCCTCCGATCTTCTTGAAACTCTGGATTCTGACAGAGGGCCACGAGACTGCGACCAGCGCGCAAAAATGTAGGCTCTAGACCCTTCCAGAGCCGAGATATCGGATGTCAAAGTTTTGACCTGAAAAAAAAACATAAGGGGTAACACTGTCGTTTTTGGCCGAAATATTGACCCCCTCCGATCTTCTTGAAACTCTGGATTCTGATAGAGGGTCACGAGACATGGACCTGGGTGCAAAAATTGAGGCTCTAGACCCTTCCAGAGCTGAGATATTGAAACTCAAAATTTTGACCAGAAAAAAAATGACATTGTTACCCCTTATGTTTTTTTTTTTCGGGGGGTGAAAAATTAAGTTTCTCCAATCTTCTCAAAACTCTGGATTCTGATAGAGGGCCACGAGACATGGACCTGGGTGCAAAAATCGAGGTTCTAGACCCTTCCAGAGCTGAGATATTGAAACTCAAATTTTGACCAGAAAAAAAAATGACAGTGTTACCCCTTATGTTTTTTTTCGGGGGGTGAAAAATTAAGTTTCTCCAATCTTCTCAAAACTCTGGATTCTGATAGAGGGCCACGAGACATGGACCTGGGTGCAAAAATTGAGGTTCTAGACCCTTCCAGAGCTAAGATATTGAAACTCAAAATTTTGACCAGAAAAAAAAATGACAGTGTTACCCCTTATGTTTTTTTTCGGGGGGTGAAAAATTAAGTTTCTCCAATCTTCTCAAAACTCTGGATTCTGATAGAGGGCCACGAGACATGGACCTGGGTGCAAAAATTGAGGTTCTAGACCCTTCCAGAGCGGATATATTGAAACTCAAAATTTTGATCAGAAAAAAAATAACAGTGTTACCCCTTATGTTTTTTTCGGGGGTTGAAAAATTAAGTTTCTCCAATCTTCTCAAAACTCTGGATTCTGATAGAGGGCCACGAGACATGGACCTGGGTGCAAAAATTGAGGTTCTAGACCATTCCAGAGCTGAGATATTGAAACTCAAAATTTTGACGAGAAAAAAAAATGACAGTGTTACCCCTTATGTTTTTTTTTTTTTTCGCTGGGTGAAAAAATAAGTTTCTCCAATCTTCTCAAAACTCTGGATTCTGATAGAGGGCCACGAGACATGGACCTGGGTGCAAAAATTGAGGTTCTAGACCCTTCCAGAGCTGAGATATTGAAACTCAAAATTTTGACCAGAAAAAAAAATGACAGTGTTACCCCTTATGTTTTTTTTCGGGGGTTGAAAAATTAAGTTTCTCCAATCTTCTCAAAACTCTGGAATCTGATAGAGGGCCACGAGACATGGACCTGGGTGCAAAAATTGAGGTTCTAGACCCTTCCAGAGCTGAGATATTGAAACTCAAAATTTTGATCAGAAAAAAAATGACAGTGTTACCCCTTATGTTTTTTTTTTTTTCGGGTCAAAACTTTGACGTCCGATATCTCGGCTCTGGAAGGGTCTAGAGCCTCCATTTTTGCGCGCTGGTCGAAGTCTCGTGGCCCTCTATCAGAATCCAGAGTTTCAAGAAGATCGGAGGGGGTCAAAATTTCGGCGAAAAACGACAGTGTTACCCCTTATGTTTTTTTTTTTCGGGTCAAAACTTTGACATCCGATATCTCGGCTCTGGAAGGGTCTAGAGCCTCCATTTTTGCGCGCTGGTCGAAGTCTTGTGGCCCTCTGTCAGAATCCAGAGTTTCAAGAAGATCGGAGGGGGTCAAAATTTCGGCCAAAAACGACAGTGTTACCCCTTATGTTTTTTTTTTCAGGTCAAAACTTTGACATCCGATATCTCGGCTCTGGAAGGGTCTAGAGCCTCCATTTTTGCGCGCTGGTCGAAGTCTCGTGGCCCTCCGTCAGAATCCAGAGTTTCGAGAAGATCGGAGGGGGTCAAAATTTCGGCCAAAAACGACAGTGTTACCCCTTATGTTTTTTTTTCAGGTCAAAACTTTGACATCCGATATCTCGGCTCTGGAAGGGTGTAGAGCCTCCATTTTTGCGCGCTGGTCGAAGTCTCGTGGCCCTCTGTCAGAATCCAGAGTTTCAAGAAGATCGGAGGGGGTCAAAATTTCGGCCAAAAACGACAGTGTTACCCCTTATGTTTTTTTTTCAGGTCAAAACTTTGACATCCGATATCTCGGCTCTGGAAGGGTCTAGAGCCTCCATTTTTGCGCGCTGGTCGAAGTCTCGTGGCCCTCCGTCAGAATCCAGAGTTTCGAGAAGATCGGAGGGGGTCAAAATTTCGGCCAAAAACGACAGTGTTACCCCTTATGTTTTTTTTTCAGGTCAAAACTTTGACATCCGATATCTCGGCTCTGGAAGGGTGTAGAGCCTCCATTTTTGCGCGCTGGTCGAAGTCTCGTGGCCCTCTGTCAGAATCCAGAGTTTCAAGAAGATCGGAGGGGGTCAAAATTTCGGCCAAAAACGACAGTGTTACCCCTTATGTTTTTTTTTCAGGTCAAAACTTTGACATCCGATATCTCGGCTCTGGAAGGGTCTAGAGCCTCCATTTTTGCGCGCTGGTCGAAGTCTCGTGGCCCTCTGTCAGAATCCAGAGTTTCAAGAAGATCGGAGGGGGTCAAAATTTTGGCCAAAAACGACAGTGTTACCCCTTATGTTTTTTTTTTCAGGTCAAAACTTTGACATCCGATATCTCGGCTCTGGAAGGGTCTAGAGCCTCCATTTTTGCGCGCTGGTCGAAGTCTCGTGGCCCTCTGTCAGAATCCAGAGTTTCGAGAAGATCGGAGGGGGTCAAAATTTCGGCCAAAAACGACAGTGTTACCCCTTATGTTTTTTTTTTCAGGTCAAAACTTTGACATCCGATATCTCGGCTCTGGAAGGGTCTAGAGCCTCCATTTTTGCGCGCTGGTCGAAGTCTCGTGGCCCTCTGTCAGAATCCAGAGTTTCGAGAAGATCGGAGGGGGTCAAAATTTCGGCCAAAAACGACAGTGTTACCCCTTATGTTTTTTTTTTCAGGTTAAAACTTTGACGTCCGATATCTCGGCTCTGGAAGGGTCTAGAGCCTCCATTTTTGCGCGCTGGTCGAAGTCTCGTGGCCCTCTGTCAGAATCCAGAGTTTCGAGAAGATCGGAGGGGGTCAAAATTTTGGCCAAAAACGACAGTGTTACCCCTTATGTTTTTTTTTTCAGGTCAAAACTTTGACATCCGATATCTCGGCTCTGGAAGGGTCTAGAGCCTCCATTTTTGCGCGCTGGTCGAAGTCTCGTGGCCCTCTGTCAGAATCCAGAGTTTCGAGAAGATCGGAGGGGGTCAAAATTTCGGCCAAAAACGACAGTGTTACCCCTTATGTTTTTTTTTTTCAGGTCAAAACTTTGACATCCGATATCTCGGCTCTGGAAGGGTCTAGAGCCTCCATTTTTGCGCGCTGGTCGAAGTCTCGTGGCCCTCCGTCAGAATCCAGAGTTTCGAGAAGATCGGAGGGGGTCAAAATTTCGGCCAAAAACGACAGTGTTACCCCTTATATTTTTTTTTCAGGTCAAAACTTTGACATCCGATATCTCGGCTCTGGAAGGGTGTAGAGCCTCCATTTTTGCGCGCTGGTCGAAGTCTCGTGGCCCTCTGTCAGAATCCAGAGTTTCAAGAAGATCGGAGGGGGTCAAAATTTCGGCCAAAAACGACAGTGTTACCCCTTATGTTTTTTTTTCAGGTCAAAACTTTGACATCCGATATCTCGGCTCTGGAAGGGTCTAGAGCCTCCATTTTTGCGCGCTGGTCGAAGTCTCGTGGCCCTCCGTCAGAATCCAGAGTTTCGAGAAGATCGGAGGGGGTCAAAATTTCGGCCAAAAACGACAGTGTTACCCCTTATGTTTTTTTTTCAGGTCAAAACTTTGACATCCGATATCTCGGCTCTGGAAGGGTGTAGAGCCTCCATTTTTGCGCGCTGGTCGAAGTCTCGTGGCCCTCTGTCAGAATCCAGAGTTTCAAGAAGATCGGAGGGGGTCAAAATTTCGGCCAAAAACGACAGTGTTACCCCTTATGTTTTTTTTTCAGGTCAAAACTTTGACATCCGATATCTCGGCTCTGGAAGGGTCTAGAGCCTCCATTTTTGCGCGCTGGTCGAAGTCTCGTGGCCCTCCGTCAGAATCCAGAGTTTCGAGAAGATCGGAGGGGGTCAAAATTTCGGCCGAAAACGACAGTGTTACCCCTTATGTTTTTTTTTCAGGTCAAAACTTTGACATCCGATATCTCGGCTCTGGAAGGGTGTAGAGCCTCCATTTTTGCGCGCTGGTCGAAGTCTCGTGGCCCTCTGTCAGAATCCAGAGTTTCAAGAAGATCGGAGGGGGTCAAAATTTCGGCCAAAAACGACAGTGTTACCCCTTATGTTTTTTTTTCAGGTCAAAACTTTGACATCCGATATCTCGGCTCTGGAAGGGTGTAGAGCCTCCATTTTTGCGCGCTGGTCGAAGTCTCGTGGCCCTCTGTCAGAATCCAGAGTTTCAAGAAGATCGGAGGGGGTCAAAATTTCGGCCAAAAACGACAGTGTTACCCCTTATGTTTTTTTTTCAGGTCAAAACTTTGACATCCGATATCTCGGCTCTGGAAGGGTCTAGAGCCTCCATTTTTGCGCGCTGGTCGAAGTCTCGTGGCCCTCTGTCAGAATCCAGAGTTTCAAGAAGATCGGAGGGGGTCAAAATTTTGGCCAAAAACGACAGTGTTACCCCTTATGTTTTTTTTTCAGGTCAAAACTTTGACATCCGATATCTCGGCTCTGGAAGGGTGTAGAGCCTCCATTTTTGCGCGCTGGTCGAAGTCTCGTGGCCCTCTGTCAGAATCCAGAGTTTCAAGAAGATCGGAGGGGGTCAAAATTTCGGCCAAAAACGACAGTGTTACCCCTTATGTTTTTTTTTCAGGTCAAAACTTTGACATCCGATATCTCGGCTCTGGAAGGGTCTAGAGCCTCCATTTTTGCGCGCTGGTCGAAGTCTCGTGGCCCTCTGTCAGAATCCAGAGTTTCAAGAAGATCGGAGGGGGTCAAAATTTTGGCCAAAAACGACAGTGTTACCCCTTATGTTTTTTTTTCAGGTCAAAACTTTGACATCCGATATCTCGGCTCTGGAAGGGTCTAGAGCCTCCATTTTTGCGCGCTGGTCGAAGTCTCGTGGCCCTCTGTCAGAATCCAGAGTTTCAAGAAGATCGGAGGAGGTCAAAATTTCGGCCAAAAACGACAGTGTTACCCCTTATGTTTTTTTTTCGGGTCAAAACTTTGACGTCCGATATCTCGGCTCTGGAAGGGTCTAGAGCCTCCATTTTTGCGCGCTGGTCGAAGTCTCGTGGCCCTCTGTCAGAATCCAGAGTTTCAAGAAGATCGGAGGGGGTCAACATTTTGGCCAAAAACGACAGTGTTACCCCTTATGTTTTTTTTTCAGGTCAAAACTTTGACATCCGATATCTCGGCTCTGGAAGGGTCTAGAGCCTCCATTTTTGCGCGCTGGTCGAAGTCTCGTGGCCCTCTGTCAGAATCCAGAGTTTCGAGAAGATCGGAGGGGGTCAAAATTTCGGCCAAAAACGACAGTGTTACCCCTTATGTTTTTTTTTTTCAGGTCAAAACTTTGACATCCGATATCTCGGCTCTGGAAGGGTCTAGAGCCTCCATTTTTGCGCGCTGGTCGAAGTCTCGTGGCCCTCCGTCAGAATCCAGAGTTTCGAGAAGATCGGAGGGGGTCAAAATTTCGGCCAAAAACGACAGTGTTACCCCTTATGTTTTTTTTTCAGGTCAAAACTTTGACATCCGATATCTCGGCTCTGGAAGGGTGTAGAGCCTCCATTTTTGCGCGCTGGTCGAAGTCTCGTGGCCCTCTGTCAGAATCCAGAGTTTCAAGAAGATCGGAGGGGGTCAAAATTTCGGCCAAAAACGACAGTGTTACCCCTTATGTTTTTTTTTCAGGTCAAAACTTTGACATCCGATATCTCGGCTCTGGAAGGGTCTAGAGCCTCCATTTTTGCGCGCTGGTCGAAGTCTCGTGGCCCTCCGTCAGAATCCAGAGTTTCGAGAAGATCGGAGGGGGTCAAAATTTCGGCCAAAAACGACAGTGTTACCCCTTATGTTTTTTTTTCAGGTCAAAACTTTGACATCCGATATCTCGGCTCTGGAAGGGTGTAGAGCCTCCATTTTTGCGCGCTGGTCGAAGTCTCGTGGCCCTCTGTCAGAATCCAGAGTTTCAAGAAGATCGGAGGGGGTCAAAATTTCGGCCAAAAACGACAGTGTTACCCCTTATGTTTTTTTTTCAGGTCAAAACTTTGACATCCGATATCTCGGCTCTGGAAGGGTCTAGAGCCTCCATTTTTGCGCGCTGGTCGAAGTCTCGTGGCCCTCTGTCAGAATCCAGAGTTTCGAGAAGATCGGAGGGGGTCAAAATTTCGGCCAAAAACGACAGTGTTACCCCTTATGTTTTTTTTTCAGGTCAAAACTTTGACATCCGATATCTCGGCTCTGGAAGGGTCTAGAGCCTCCATTTTTGCGCGCTGGTCGAAGTCTCGTGGCCCTCTGTCAGAATCCAGAGTTTCGAGAAGATCGGAGGGGGTCAAAATTTCGGCCAAAAACGACAGTGTTACCCCTTATGTTTTTTTTTTCAGGTCAAAACTTTGACATCCGATATCTCGGCTCTGGAAGGGTCTAGAGCCTCCATTTTTGCGCACTGGTCGAAGTCTCGTGGCCCTCTGTCAGAATCCAGAGTTTCAAGAAGATCGGAGGAGGTCAAAATTTCGGCCAAAAACGACAGTGTTACCCCTTATGTTTTTTTTTCAGGTCAAAACTTTGACATCCGATATCTCGGCTCTGGAAGGGTGTAGAGCCTCCATTTTTGCGCGCTGGTCGAAGTCTCGTGGCCCTCTGTCAGAATCCAGAGTTTCAAGAAGATCGGAGGGGGTCAAAATTTCGGCCAAAAACGACAGTGTTACCCCTTATGTTTTTTTTTCAGGTCAAAACTTTGACATCCGATATCTCGGCTCTGGAAGGGTCTAGAGCCTCCATTTTTGCGCGCTGGTCGAAGTCTCGTGGCCCTCTGTCAGAATCCAGAGTTTCAAGAAGATCGGAGGAGGTCAAAATTTCGGCCAAAAACGACAGTGTTACCCCTTATGTTTTTTTTTCAGGTCAAAACTTTGACATCCGATATCTCGGCTCTGGAAGGGTCTAGAGCCTCCATTTTTGCGCGCTGGTCGAAGTCTCGTGGCCCTCTGTCAGAATCCAGAGTTTCAAGAAGATCGGAGGAGGTCAAAATTTCGGCCAAAAACGACAGTGTTACCCCTTATGTTTTTTTTTCAGGTCAAAACTTTGACATCCGATATCTCGGCTCTGGAAGGGTCTAGAGCCTCCATTTTTGCGCGCTGGTCGAAGTCTCGTGGCCCTCCGTCAGAATCCAGAGTTTCGAGAAGATCGGAGGGGGTCAAAATTTCGGCCAAAAACGACAGTGTTACCCCTTATGTTTTTTTTTTCAGGTCAAAACTTTGACATCCGATATCTCGGCTCTGGAAGGGTGTAGAGCCTCCATTTTTGCGCGCTGGTCGAAGTCTCGTGGCCCTCTGTCAGAATCCAGAGTTTCAAGAAGATCGGAGGGGGTCAAAATTTCGGCCAAAAACGACAGTGTTACCCCTTATGTTTTTTTTTCAGGTCAAAACTTTGACATCCGATATCTCGGCTCTGGAAGGGTCTAGAGCCTCCATTTTTGCGCGCTGGTCGAAGTCTCGTGGCCCTCTGTCAGAATCCAGAGTTTCGAGAAGATCGGAGGGGGTCAAAATTTCGGCCAAAAACGACAGTGTTACCCCTTATGTTTTTTTTTTTTCAGGTCAAAACTTTGACATCCGATATCTCGGCTCTGGAAGGGTCTAGAGCCTCCATTTTTGCGCGCTGGTCGAAGTCTCGTGGCCCTCCGTCAGAATCCAGAGTTTCGAGAAGATCGGAGGGGGTCAAAATTTCGGCCAAAAACGACAGTGTTACCCCTTATGTTTTTTTTTCAGGTCAAAACTTTGACATCCGATATCTCGGCTCTGGAAGGGTGTAGAGCCTCCATTTTTGCGCGCTGGTCGAAGTCTCGTGGCCCTCTGTCAGAATCCAGAGTTTCAAGAAGATCGGAGGGGGTCAAAATTTCGGCCAAAAACGACAGTGTTACCCCTTATGTTTTTTTTTCAGGTCAAAACTTTGACATCCGATATCTCGGCTCTGGAAGGGTCTAGAGCCTCCATTTTTGCGCGCTGGTCGAAGTCTCGTGGCCCTCTGTCAGAATCCAGAGTTTCGAGAAGATCGGAGGGGGTCAAAATTTCGGCCAAAAACGACAGTGTTACCCCTTATGTTTTTTTTTCAGGTCAAAACTTTGACATCCGATATCTCGGCTCTGGAAGGGTCTAGAGCCTCCATTTTTGCGCGCTGGTCGAAGTCTCGTGGCCCTCTGTCAGAATCCAGAGTTTCGAGAAGATCGGAGGGGGTCAAAATTTCGGCCAAAAACGACAGTGTTACCCCTTATGTTTTTTTTTTTCAGGTCAAAACTTTGACATCCGATATCTCGGCTCTGGAAGGGTCTAGAGCCTCCATTTTTGCGCACTGGTCGAAGTCTCGTGGCCCTCTGTCAGAATCCAGAGTTTCAAGAAGATCGGAGGAGGTCAAAATTTCGGCCAAAAACGACAGTGTTACCCCTTATGTTTTTTTTTCAGGTCAAAACTTTGACATCCGATATCTCGGCTCTGGAAGGGTGTAGAGCCTCCATTTTTGCGCGCTGGTCGAAGTCTCGTGGCCCTCTGTCAGAATCCAGAGTTTCAAGAAGATCGGAGGGGGTCAAAATTTCAGCCAAAAACGACAGTGTTACCCCTTATGTTTTTTTTTCAGGTCAAAACTTTGACATCCGATATCTCGGCTCTGGAAGGGTCTAGAGCCTCCATTTTTGCGCGCTGGTCGAAGTCTCGTGGCCCTCTGTCAGAATCCAGAGTTTCAAGAAGATCGGAGGAGGTCAAAATTTCGGCCAAAAACGACAGTGTTACCCCTTATGTTTTTTTTTCAGGTCAAAACTTTGACATCCGATATCTCGGCTCTGGAAGGGTCTAGAGCCTCCATTTTTGCGCGCTGGTCGAAGTCTCGTGGCCCTCTGTCAGAATCCAGAGTTTCAAGAAGATCGGAGGAGGTCAAAATTTCGGCCAAAAACGACAGTGTTACCCCTTATGTTTTTTTTTCAGGTCAAAACTTTGACATCCGATATCTCGGCTCTGGAAGGGTCTAGAGCCTCCATTTTTGCGCGCTGGTCGAAGTCTCGTGGCCCTCCGTCAGAATCCAGAGTTTCGAGAAGATCGGAGGGGGTCAAAATTTCGGCCAAAAACGACAGTGTTACCCCTTATGTTTTTTTTTTCAGGTCAAAACTTTGACATCCGATATCTCGGCTCTGGAAGGGTGTAGAGCCTCCATTTTTGCGCGCTGGTCGAAGTCTCGTGGCCCTCTGTCAGAATCCAGAGTTTCAAGAAGATCGGAGGGGGTCAAAATTTCGGCCAAAAACGACAGTGTTACCCCTTATGTTTTTTTTTCAGGTCAAAACTTTGACATCCGATATCTCGGCTCTGGAAGGGTCTAGAGCCTCCATTTTTGCGCGCTGGTCGAAGTCTCGTGGCCCTCTGTCAGAATCCAGAGTTTCGAGAAGATCGGAGGGGGTCAAAATTTCGGCCAAAAACGACAGTGTTACCCCTTATGTTTTTTTTTTTCAGGTCAAAACTTTGACATCCGATATCTCGGCTCTGGAAGGGTCTAGAGCCTCCATTTTTGCGCGCTGGTCGAAGTCTCGTGGCCCTCTGTCAGAATCCAGAGTTTCAAGAAGATCGGAGGGGGTCAACATTTTGGCCAAAAACGACAGTGTTACCCCTTATGTTTTTTTTTTTCAGGTCAAAACTTTGACATCCGATATCTCGGCTCTGGAAGGGTCTAGAGCCTCCATTTTTGCGCGCTGGTCGAAGTCTCGTGGCCCTCTGTCAGAATCCAGAGTTTCGAGAAGATCGGAGGGGGTCAAAATTTCGGCCAAAAACGACAGTGTTACCCCTTATGTTTTTTTTTTCAGGTCAAAACTTTGACATCCGATATCTCGGCTCTGGAAGGGTCTAGAGCCTCCATTTTTGCGCGCTGGTCGAAGTCTCGTGGCCCTCCGTCAGAATCCAGAGTTTCGAGAAGATCAGAGGGGGTCAAAATTTCGGCCAAAAACGACAGTGTTACCCCTTATGTTTTTTTTTCAGGTCAAAACTTTGACGTCCGATATCTCGGCTCTGGAAGGGTCTAGAGCCTCCATTTTTGCGCGCTGGTCGAAGTCTCGTGGCCCTCTGTCAGAATCCAGAGTTTCAAGAAGATCGGAGGGGGTCAACATTTTGGCCAAAAACGACAGTGTTACCCCTTATGTTTTTTTTTTTTCAGGTCAAAACTTTGACATCCGATATCTCGGCTCTGGAAGGGTCTAGAGCCTCCATTTTTGCGCGCTGGTCGAAGTCTCGTGGCCCTCCGTCAGAATCCAGAGTTTCGAGAAGATCGGAGGGGGTCAAAATTTCGGCCAAAAACGACAGTGTTACCCCTTATGTTTTTTTTTTCAGGTCAAAACTTTGACATCCGATATCTCGGCTCTGGAAGGGTCTAGAGCCTCCATTTTTGCGCGCTGGTCGAAGTCTCGTGGCCCTCTGTCAGAATCCAGAGTTTCAAGAAGATCGGAGGAGGTCAAAATTTCAGCCAAAAACGACAGTGTTACCCCTTATGTTTTTTTTTCGGGTCAAAACTTTGACGTCCGATATCTCGGCTCTGGAAGGGTCTAGAGCCTCCATTTTTGCGCGCTGGTCGAAGTCTCGTGGCCCTCTGTCAGAATCCAGAGTTTCAAGAAGATCGGAGGGGGTCAAAATTTCGGCCAAAAACGACAGTGTTACCCCTTATGTTTTTTTTTCAGGTCAAAACTTTGACATCCGATATCTCGGCTCTGGAAGGGTCTAGAGCCTCCATTTTTGCGCGCTGGTCGAAGTCTCGTGGCCCTCCGTCAGAATCCAGAGTTTCGAGAAGATCGGAGGGGGTCAAAATTTCGGCCAAAAACGACAGTGTTACCCCTTATGTTTTTTTTTCAGGTCAAAACTTTGACATCCGATATCTCGGCTCTGGAAGGGTGTAGAGCCTCCATTTTTGCGCGCTGGTCGAAGTCTCGTGGCCCTCTGTCAGAATCCAGAGTTTCAAGAAGATCGGAGGGGGTCAAAATTTCGGCCAAAAACGACAGTGTTACCCCTTATGTTTTTTTTTCAGGTCAAAACTTTGACATCCGATATCTCGGCTCTGGAAGGGTCTAGAGCCTCCATTTTTGCGCGCTGGTCGAAGTCTCGTGGCCCTCTGTCAGAATCCAGAGTTTCGAGAAGATCGGAGGGGGTCAAAATTTCGGCCAAAAACGACAGTGTTACCCCTTATGTTTTTTTTTCAGGTCAAAACTTTGACATCCGATATCTCGGCTCTGGAAGGGTCTAGAGCCTCCATTTTTGCGCGCTGGTCGAAGTCTCGTGGCCCTCTGTCAGAATCCAGAGTTTCGAGAAGATCGGAGGGGGTCAAAATTTCGGCCAAAAACGACAGTGTTACCCCTTATGTTTTTTTTTTCAGGTCAAAACTTTGACATCCGATATCTCGGCTCTGGAAGGGTCTAGAGCCTCCATTTTTGCGCGCTGGTCGAAGTCTCGTGGCCCTCTGTCAGAATCCAGAGTTTCAAGAAGATCGGAGGAGGTCAAAATTTCGGCCAAAAACGACAGTGTTACCCCTTATGTTTTTTTTTCAGGTCAAAACTTTGACATCCGATATCTCGGCTCTGGAAGGGTGTAGAGCCTCCATTTTTGCGCGCTGGTCGAAGTCTCGTGGCCCTCTGTCAGAATCCAGAGTTTCAAGAAGATCGGAGGGGGTCAAAATTTCGGCCAAAAACGACAGTGTTACCCCTTATGTTTTTTTTTCAGGTCAAAACTTTGACATCCGATATCTCGGCTCTGGAAGGGTCTAGAGCCTCCATTTTTGCGCGCTGGTCGAAGTCTCGTGGCCCTCCGTCAGAATCCAGAGTTTCGAGAAGATCGGAGGGGGTCAAAATTTCGGCCAAAAACGACAGTGTTACCCCTTATGTTTTTTTTTCAGGTCAAAACTTTGACATCCGCCGAAATTTTGACCCCCTCCGATCTTCTTGAAACTCTGGATTCTGACAGAGGGCCACGAGACTTCGACCAGCGCGCAAAAATGGAGGCTCTAGACCCTTCCAGAGCCGAGATATCGGACGTCAAAGTTTTGACCCGAAAAAAAACATAAGGGGTAACACTGTCGTTTTTGGCCGAAATTTTGACCTCCTCCGATCTTCTTGAAACTCTGGATTCTGACAGAGGGCCACGAGACTTCGACCAGCGCGCAAAAATGGAGGCTCTAGACCCTTCCAGAGCCGAGATATCGGATGTCAAAGTTTTGACCTGAAAAAAAACATAAGGGGTAACACTGTCGTTTTTGGCCGAAATTTTGACCCCCTCCGATCTTCTTGAAACTCTGGATTCTGACAGAGGGCCACGAGACTTCGACCAGCGCGCAAAAATGGAGGCTCTACACCCTTCCAGAGCCGAGATATCGGATGTCAAAGTTTTGACCTGAAAAAAAAACATAAGGGGTAACACTGTCGTTTTTGGCCAAAATTTTGACCCCCTCCGATCTTCTCGAAACTCTGGATTCTGACGGAGGGCCACGAGACTTCGACCAGCGCGCAAAAATGGAGGCTCTAGACCCTTCCAGAGCCGAGATATCGGATGTCAAAGTTTTGACCTGAAAAAAAAAACATAAGGGGTAACACTGTCGTTTTTGGCCGAAATTTTGACCCCCTCCGATCTTCTCGAAACTCTGGATTCTGACAGAGGGCCACGAGACTTCGACCAGCGCGCAAAAATGGAGGCTCTAGACCCTTCCAGAGCCGAGATATCGGACGTCAAAGTTTTGACCCGAAAAAAAAAACATAAGGGGTAACACTGTCGTTTTTGGCCGAAATTTTGACCTCCTCCGATCTTCTTGAAACTCTGGATTCTGACAGAGGGCCACGAGACTTCGACCAGCGCGCAAAAATGGAGGCTCTAGACCCTTCCAGAGCCGAGATATCGGATGTCAAAGTTTTGACCTGAAAAAAAAAACATAAGGGGTAACACTGTCGTTTTTGGCCGAAATTTTGACCCCCTCCGATCTTCTCGAAACTCTGGATTCTGACAGAGGGCCACGAGACTTCGACCAGCGCGCAAAAATGGAGGCTCTAGACCCTTCCAGAGCCGAGATATCGGATGTCAAAGTTTTGACCTGAAAAAAAAAACATAAGGGGTAACACTGTCGTTTTTGGCCGAAATTTTGACCTCCTCCGATCTTCTTGAAACTCTGGATTCTGACAGAGGGCCACGAGACTTCGACCAGCGCGCAAAAATGGAGGCTCTAGACCCTTCCAGAGCCGAGATATCGGATGTCAAAGTTTTGACCTGAAAAAAAAACATAAGGGGTAACACTGTCGTTTTTGGCCGAAATTTTGACCCCCTCCGATCTTCTTGAAACTCTGGATTCTGACAGAGGGCCACGAGACTTCGACCAGCGCGCAAAAATGGAGGCTCTACACCCTTCCAGAGCCGAGATATCGGATGTCAAAGTTTTGACCTGAAAAAAAAAACATAAGGGGTAACACTGTCGTTTTTGGCCGAAATTTTGACCTCCTCCGATCTTCTTGAAACTCTGGATTCTGACAGAGGGCCACGAGACTTCGACCAGCGCGCAAAAATGGAGGCTCTAGACCCTTCCAGAGCCGAGATATCGGATGTCAAAGTTTTGACCTGAAAAAAAAAACATAAGGGGTAACACTGTCGTTTTTGGCCGAAATTTTGACCCCCTCCGATCTTCTCGAAACTCTGGATTCTGACAGAGGGCCACGAGACTTCGACCAGCGCGCAAAAATGGAGGCTCTAGACCCTTCCAGAGCCGAGATATCGGATGTCAAAGTTTTGACCTGAAAAAAAAACATAAGGGGTAACACTGTCGTTTTTGGCCAAAATTTTGACCCCCTCCGATCTTCTTGAAACTCTGGATTCTGACAGAGGGCCACGAGACTTCGACCAGCGCGCAAAAATGGAGGCTCTAGACCCTTCCAGAGCCGAGATATCGCATGTCAAAGTTTTGACCTGAAAAAAAAACATAAGGGGTAACACTGTCGTTTTTGGCCGAAATTTTGACCCCCTCCGATCTTCTTGAAACTCTGGATTCTGACAGAGGGCCACGAGACTTCGACCAGCGCGCAAAAATGGAGGCTCTACACCCTTCCAGAGCCGAGATATCGGATGTCAAAGTTTTGACCTGAAAAAAAAACATAAGGGGTAACACTGTCGTTTTTGGCCGAAATTTTGACCCCCTCCGATCTTCTCGAAACTCTGGATTCTGACGGAGGGCCACGAGACTTCGACCAGCGCGCAAAAATGGAGGCTCTAGACCCTTCCAGAGCCGAGATATCGGATGTCAAAGTTTTGACCTGAAAAAAAAAAACATAAGGGGTAACACTGTCGTTTTTGGCCGAAATTTTGACCCCCTCCGATCTTCTTGAAACTCTGGATTCTGACAGAGGGCCACGAGACTTCGACCAGCGCGCAAAAATGGAGGCTCTACACCCTTCCAGAGCCGAGATATCGGATGTCAAAGTTTTGACCTGAAAAAAAACATAAGGGGTAACACTGTCGTTTTTGGCCGAAATTTTGACCCCCTCCGATCTTCTCGAAACTCTGGATTCTAACGGAGGGCCACGAGACTTCGACCAGGGCGCAAAAATGGAGGCTCTAGACCCTTCCAGAGCCGAGATATCGGATGTCAAAGTTTTGACCTGAAAAAAAAAAACATAAGGGGTAACACT
The DNA here is from genome assembly GCA_038021265.1 of Cyprinella venusta. Lineage (NCBI taxonomy): Eukaryota > Metazoa > Chordata > Actinopteri > Cypriniformes > Leuciscidae > Cyprinella > Cyprinella venusta. The sequence continues at coordinate 20,863,334 of CM075867.1, forward strand.
GTCGTTTTTGGCCGAAATTTTGACCCCCTCCGATCTTCTCGAAACTCTGGATTCTGACAGAGGGCCACGAGACTTCGACCAGCGCGCAAAAATGGAGGCTCTAGACCCTTCCAGAGCCGAGATATCGGATGTCAAAGTTTTGACCTGAAAAAAAAAACATAAGGGGTAACACTGTCGTTTTTGGCCGAAATTTTGACCCCCTCCGATCTTCTTGAAACTCTGGATTCTGACAGAGGGCCACGAGACTTCGACCAGCGCGCAAAAATGGAGGCTCTACACCCTTCCAGAGCCGAGATATCGGATGTCAAAGTTTTGACCTGAAAAAAAAACATAAGGGGTAACACTGTCGTTTTTGGCCGAAATTTTGACCCCCTCCGATCTTCTCGAAACTCTGGATTCTGACGGAGGGCCACGAGACTTCGACCAGCGCGCAAAAATGGAGGCTCTAGACCCTTCCAGAGCCGAGATATCGGATGTCAAAGTTTTGACCTGAAAAAAAAACATAAGGGGTAACACTGTCGTTTTTGGCCGAAATTTTGACCTCCTCCGATCTTCTTGAAACTCTGGATTCTGACAGAGGGCCACGAGACTTCGACCAGCGCGCAAAAATGGAGGCTCTAGACCCTTCCAGAGCCGAGATATCGGATGTCAAAGTTTTGACCTGAAAAAAAAAACATAAGGGGTAACACTGTCGTTTTTGGCCGAAATTTTGACCTCCTCCGATCTTCTTGAAACTCTGGATTCTGACAGAGGGCCACGAGACTTCGACCAGCGCGCAAAAATGGAGGCTCTAGACCCTTCCAGAGCCGAGATATCGGATGTCAAAGTTTTGACCTGAAAAAAAAACATAAGGGGTAACACTGTCGTTTTTGGCCGAAATTTTGACCCCCTCCGATCTTCTTGAAACTCTGGATTCTGACAGAGGGCCACGAGACTTCGACCAGCGCGCAAAAATGGAGGCTCTACACCCTTCCAGAGCCGAGATATCGGATGTCAAAGTTTTGACCCGAAAAAAAAAACATAAGGGGTAACACTGTCGTTTTTGGCCGAAATTTTGACCTCCTCCGATCTTCTTGAAACTCTGGATTCTGACAGAGGGCCACGAGACTTCGACCAGCGCGCAAAAATGGAGGCTCTAGACCCTTCCAGAGCCGAGATATCGGATGTCAAAGTTTTGACCTGAAAAAAAAAAACATAAGGGGTAACACTGTCATTTTTGGCCGAAATTTTGACCCCCTCCGATCTTCTCGAAACTCTGGATTCTGACAGAGGGCCACGAGACTTCGACCAGCGCGCAAAAATGGAGGCTCTAGACCCTTCCAGAGCCGAGATATCGGATGTCAAAGTTTTGACCTGAAAAAAAAACATGAGGGGTAACACTGTCGTTTTTGGCCGAAATTTTGACCCCCTCCGATCTTCTCGAAACTCTGGATTCTGACAGAGGGCCACGAGACTTCGACCAGCGCGCAAAAATGGAGGCTCTAGACCCTTCCAGAGCCGAGATATCGGATGTCAAAGTTTTGACCTGAAAAAAAAAACA